>OMLB01017815.1:39586-71696 GCA_900302555.1 Myripristis jacobus
AAAAAAAAAAAAAAATAATAAGAAAAAAAAAAAAAAAAAAAAAGGGGGGGGGGGGGGTTTGCTTTTAATTTAGTTAGATGACTTTGGAGTGTGCTTTTACAGTTGAGTGCATTCAGGAGTCAGGACAGCTGTGTTGTGTAAAGGGAACTACAAGTATCTTGGCATGCTGCACCGCTGAGATGCCAGTCATCCTCTGAGCAGGTGCTTCCTACGGTTAACAACGTCAGGTTGAGTGTTGTAGGTCTGGGAAGGGAAGTGCCTTAGTGCTTGAGTCTGCCTATAAAAGGACCACTCTCACACACCGCTTTGGTACTTCTCTAGTGATACCTTGCTGCACTATCATGTCAGTGTGATCTGTGACCATGTGATCTGTGACAAACCAGCTGATATGCCCAGAAGGATATATGATATGAACTATGGCTCAGCTATGTTTTCTCTATTGGAGCAAGTTTGTTATTGCTTCAGACTTCTAACACTGGTGTGTGCGACCACCTACTCAGACTTCTGTACCAGTATGTATGTATGTAAAATGCGTAGGAATAGTTGATTGAGTGTAGCAGAGCTCCATATTATACATAAAACAACACTGCAGTATGTATATAGTAGTAAATGGCCAACAGTAGCCTACCAGCATATACACACAAAGTCACTCACAGGTGTCTGGGAGATTCTTTGTACCAGTTCTTCATGTTAACACTATGTTGAGAGATCATAGGCATTATCTCAGAAGCTTAGCTCTGAAAGCTGAATGGGCAGGAACATTAATTACAGGGCAGTATGGCTCAGGAAGTAGAGTGGTCGTCTGGTAATCGAAAGATTCCTTGTTCGATCACCGGCTCCTCTAGAGAGCATGTTGAAGTGTCCTTGAGCCAGACACTAAACCCCTAACCGCTCCAGATGGGCAGCTTGGCACCTTGCAGGGTAGCTGCTGCCATTAGTGAATGAATGTGGGTGTGAAAGGATGAATGTGAGGCAAAACATTGTGAAGTGCTTTGAGTGGTCGGTAAAAGCGCTATAGAAATGCGGTTCATTTACCATTTATATGTCGTGAAGTCTGGAAGTTTTGTGTATGAGGTTGGTAAAAGACAAAATGTAAAATAAAATTCTTTTTTAAGCCAAAGAGGGTTTGCATGAAATGTTCTGAAATGAAATGATTGCACATAGATTAGGTAAATAACATAAATAAAATACTGTATTTCATTCAAGGCAATGGTAGGGCAAACACCAGGAGAATCAGAAGGAGCAAGATGACAGTATTATCAGCAGAGAGGCATGAAGGCCTTTTGTAGGACATTTACTCCCATGATAAGTAGCCTGACTCTTTGCTGTTGCAGAGTGCTAACGGCTCAGCAAAGTCAAAGTCACCTGTGGTAGCTGCCTTGCACCAGTGATGACAGAAAGATGATAACAGCCTGCGCACAAATTTCTGTATGACTGCAGAAGTTGCCTTTCACACACACAGGCAACCTGCACCTATGACTGACTGACCCTCTCTCTCCCACTCTCTCTCACCAGATAGATAGATGGTAGTGCTCTATCTCTGTCACTGGACAATCGCAGAGCCCTGTAGCAGTGTGTCACATTGCACTTTTGCTGTTCAATCAAAGGGTTTTGTAGTTCTTAATTTCAGGCTTTAAACACAGACACTGGAGAATAAAGATATCTGCATTATGCAGAGGACTGAAATTATTGTCTCATAACATCTTAATATTCTATGGGAATTGATTTGATGCTCTGAGCATTTATGTAACTGGCGTCATTGAGGTCTGACCTTGAAGTGAATTCATGTTCTCTGTTGGGAATTATGCATTTCCATTCACTGCCTCCAAATTTAAATTCTAGCCTTCAGTGTAATGTGGACATTCAGTATTGAAGCTATTCTTGAGTTGAAATGTTTGAGGAGTTCATTTTCCTTCAGATTAAACAGTGGGCTGTATTTTTTGAGTCAGTTGTATTGTTTGATTACAGCATGTCATGGGAATCAGCCACTTGGTAGCAGAGAGGATTCATCACAGTCGGCCTATTTTCATGACAAAAACAGTGTTTTATAATCTAATTAACATGACCAGCAGACAGAGAGGTCAATCAGGAAAGCTTGTGGAGTGGCGTATTGTAAACACTGTTCATTTTTGCCAAGTCAAAATCAGGTCAGATGTTTTATCTTCTTAACGAAACCTGATGAGCCAGAGGAGCGGGTGGCTTGTTATTTGAGCTGCATGCAGGACACAGAACCTGCCCTCCTGTCACTGCATTGCTGAAGACGGAGCCAAGATGCTGCTTCGTGTATTTGCACTGCAGAGTTAACCAGCATTCACTGGTCAACTGAATGACTGCCATGAGCTCTAATGCAGAAAATGTAGCTTTTGAAGTGCACTGTAACACTTGACAATGTGTTGGCAATGTAATGCATTATTTTGTCAGTAATATGTAGCGCCAAATATCTTAAAGCAGATTGTATATAGTTCAAATATGGAGATTATTTAAGTATAGTTTGTCTCATGCACTACAGACCCTTTTAAAATGTCTTATTTATTAATTACCATTAAAAGATGTGATGTCTTTAGTTTGGTGGGATACCAAACCCTCTGTATTTTGAAGTGTTTAAGCTCTTAAGTTGATTATAATGAATGTTTTATGTTGGGATATAGAACAGGGGTGTCAGACTTATATTAGGTAGTGGGCCACATGAGTGGCTCAAATGAGACCTCACAGGAACCGGATTATTTTTTGCTGACGTCAATATGACTCACATCCCTGGATATTTTACACTACTTTCTAATTTGTTATTCTAAATTAATCCATTTGTACCTGACTAATCAATAAGAAATTGCACGTCAGTCAGTCCACTCCAATAGCAGCTATAAAAAGACAACTATATAACTGCTACATTCAAATTCTCCATTCCATGTCAGCTTTTTGCTTTTTTGATAACACATTTGCTAAACTAATATAATACAGCAATGGTCAGCCCGGTGATTTTTCCTTTACTTTACGGCTGAATCTACTTCTTGCCGATTAATAGTTTGCTGTACTAGGTCTACTTAATTTATCATAAGTTACCATTCATCATGAATTTATCATTTTATCATAGAAACCTCTTATTTTGCTTGTTACACATGATTTGATAATGATTGGATGCAAATTTTTCAATTTAAAAATAAAAATATTTTGATCCCACCCCAATCAGGGTAATGGAAGAAAATGTGCAGCATATAAAGGTGGTTTGTTTGTCTGGTGTTCTGTCTAATGTTTTCCTCTGTGGTTTCACAGCTGCAGAACAAGCAACAGAAAAAGCTTGATAGGAAGTGGCCAGTCTTCAGCGTTACCACGACCCCACTCCCCCCTCTCCTCACTTACAGGTAAGTGTCTGTGTGTGAATGTACGTTTGTATTATTTTGTACTGTTACTTTGTATCTGCCCTTGTGTTAGAATCATACTCACTGGTATACAAAAGGAAGCTGTGAAGTCAGAGTGCTCTCCAGCACAAATGCAGACCATTGTCTGATGTAAATAAAGATCCAGTTAGCAAAACAACACTGCACTGTCAACAGTGTTCATTTTGTCAGCAAATTTTTGGATGAAAAACTGTCGATGACACAACAATGACGTTAATAGTTTGCCCTGCGGAAACAAAAACAATGTTTTTTTTTATTTACCCCCAACAAAAAATAACAAAACACAAAAATGTCATTGGTAGACTAATAGACAAGCACAGATAAACATAAATTTGCACTCTTTCACCAACAAGACAGACAACCGAACAGACAACTAAGTTGTTTACAGTGTAACATCAGGAGAAATGAATGATTTCAACAGGAAGAAACTCTTCATTTCCTCCACGGGGAATACCAAAGAGGACAGTGTCCACCTTCTTGAGTTGACAAAGTCAATGTTGTGTTGGTGAAAATTTATTAATGGTAATCTGACATCCCTTGAAGGCAGCATGGAGCTACATTACAAACCATCCAACTAGAGAGTGGTTGCTATGGAAATGATGCACCGTCTGGTCTTGTCTCATTGGTATAAAGGGGCAGACCAGACCTATTGACTTTCTTTTGCAAGTTGCAAGTTTCAAATCATCTTATTGTGAATCTCTGGTGTAAAGTCGCCTGTAAAGCACTGAATCTCTAACAATCACTTTAGTGAAGAGGAGAGCCTCTAGCGCCTCGTAGTGTTTACTTATGACCTTTAAAATTGACATACTTGGCACATTGTTTATTCTTTGCATTGTTTCAGGTGAAAACTTAAACTTAAAAATTATGCTTGCTTATTATAAAATATTAGTAAAGAGCAAATGCTACACTTTTATCCAAGCAAGGGGACTGACCAGCATCCTCAGAACAGCGTCGTGTCATTTGACTAAATTGGCTAAAATTTTTTGAAGTGCTTTTGACTAAACTTTGACTAAGGCTAATGTAAAATGAAAGTCTAAAATTTGACAAAAAAAAACAAGAAATGACTAAGACTAAAACTGAAATTAATAAACACTGCCTCTGACTCATTAGATGCCCGTTGATGCTCGTTCCTCTATCTCCCTCTCCAGAGCTTGAAACCAAATGCCTGTCTATTTTTGGTAACCCTATGCAAGTGCTATCAAAAACAGAAAAAATACAACTAATTTACAAGCAGTGATGAAATATTTCTGCACACATTGAATAATGTGACAGTTGAAAACTGAATTCAATAAATTGTCTCATTACATTGTCCCAGTGGAATGAAAACAATAAAAAGAGGCTAAGCACTGAAAACTAGCATGTTCTGTCAGTATTTCATTTGTTTTTGTGAGGGTAACACTGTATTGCCTGGGTGAGAATTGTGCTGTACAGTGGCATGGCAAGGGGCAGTGATTGTGTTGGATGAGGAAGTGGCGGCCCATAGAGAGGAAATGCACAGGAGCACAGGGAGGGGAGGCCTCATTTACCACAGGGCGGTTTATTTCCTGGCATTGGCCAGCAACAGTGGAGCCGTAACTCAGCGTGTCCAGTCAGTATTTCAAGTTAACGAAGGAGCCCAGTGTTTAAGATGAACTCAGACTCAGACAGCCACAAAGATCTTGCTAATGAGTGTGCCCAGCTCTGGGAAGATGTAACAGTGTGGCACAGGCGTAATGTAGGTACCAAAGGTAAGAAAACATCATTTCAGTTCCATTTCCAGTGCTAGTGGTATATCTAGGTGCATTATTATGTGTGCCAATGATGCACAATAAGTAGGCAAACAGATTTTGTATGTTTTTCAGCTCTGTAGCTGCACAGTAACAGATGTAATGGTTTATAAAAATGTTTCTGTTAATGATCACAAATCACTTTCTGAGCAGCCTTTTTTAATGAAGCCTCATTTTGAGGTATTCCTCTGAAA
Source organism: Myripristis jacobus (assembly GCA_900302555.1). NCBI lineage: Eukaryota > Metazoa > Chordata > Actinopteri > Holocentriformes > Holocentridae > Myripristis > Myripristis jacobus. The sequence goes on from OMLB01017815.1 coordinate 44,942, forward strand.
GAACATCGCTGATGGTCATCCAGAGTAGATAAGATGTTTTTTCTCTTCTCGTCTGAGTTTCGAAGGAGGTGATTACCTGTCACGTGTTATCTGCTGTGATTAAATTACAGTCCAAATAAGTAGGTGACATTCATCACCACCTAACAATGCTCAGCAACTGCATCATTGTTCCCCCCCAGTATAGCAAGGGCTTGTCATTATCACAGGAGGTGGGATTGTAGCCTTTGGTTAAATAGCTGTTTACTCTCCCTTTTAGTGAGGGATGCAATCATGTCTGATTAATGTGCAACCGTATGTTGGTCTTGACCTTATTGTTGTGCCTTTCAGGAAATCACGCCAGTTTCATATTATTCAGTAAAAGCAGTCAAATCCAAAGATATCCATCAATAACCAACCGGGTCCAGGGTAATGAACAGGAAACAACATTTTATTTTATTTTATTTTAGTTATGTTCGTTAGTTTTAGGTTATTTTATTTTCACAGTTTGATTCCATTATGATTCACTTGTCAGCATTTTGGTTGCACGATGCATCTCAATGTATCGCACCCTCAGTTACTGTAGATGGATACTTTTTCATCAATTAATACAAGCACATGAGCTCCCTTTTTGTTTAGAAAGTGCTTTCAAAAAGCAGACTATAACAGTCTGCTGCCTCTTTTCAATACCTGTACCTGTGAAAAGATGGTGCTCCCTGCGGTGTGATGTTGCAGCTCTCGCTCTCTCGGTTATAGTTTATTTTGTTTTGTATCTTTGTTTTTTTTCTACTTTTTCCCAGATTCAAAGCATTTTATGTGCTATTTTTAAAATTCAATGTCTGAGTGAACCGTACAAGAATTCCAATGCCCCTGTGCACCTGTACTTGGACAAATTGCAAAATAAACACTTGAACTTGAACTGTGAGACCCATTATTCTGTTACTGGATGCGTTCAGAATACTCCACATCTGCATCGCGATGCATCTTAGAATCAGTTTGCATAAGCCACAAATGGTGTTTATCAATTCAACATTAAAAGTGGAAAATGTGTCAGCTGATTGTGATTATGTGAACTGTAACTTTAAAAACTGCTATGCCTTCACTAACATGCAGAACCTTCCGTCCAGCTAGATTACCAGGCCAGAATAACTGTGATTTATATGTTAAATATTAAATTTGTGATGAAAGAACACAGGATATACAGTATGGAAGGTATACATGAGTGAGCAGAGACTTATGTTGCATAAAGTCCCAGGTGGTTCAAGCATCATGTGACACAGCTGTATGCTAGTTGTTTAGGGGACGATCTAACATGGAAGTATACTATTTAGGCCTCAGAGGTTTTTTTCATGTGACTACTAGCAGTTACTATCATTGTTATCAGTAGACAGCTTAGAATGATAAGTTTTCTTCTAACTTCCGGTTGACATATAGCACGGCAGCAAAAATGGTGCAGCGGGGTCCATAAGATGTATGACAATAGTCTATTGTACAGACACAATAGTCTAACGCTCAGCCTTGCTGTGCTGTTATCACAGAGATGTGAAGTGTGGTGTATGTATCAGGATATGCTGAATGTTTCTGTTTCCATGACTCAAGATATCTGCCTTCAGTTTTTGGCCACCATGTTGGATTACTGGAAAATCTTTAAAAATAAATTCTGCCGGTCAGAATGACGTGAAATGTGTTCATCACTTGAGTGTTCCCTTTCTAAGTTTGCAAAACAAAACAAGATAAAACAAACAAAAAAAACACAGTGACATCAGCCTCAAAATTGACCAAGTTTGTATTTTTCAACGGATTGCAAAATCCTGACAGTGTAATCACTTTGATTAAAATTCTACAGGTTTCTCAGGAGAGAAGAGCGCTAACAGAGGATATGTTGCATGTTCAGTTGTGGTGTCACGATTAAAGACTCTCAAACCTACAGTGTCTTGTAGATAATCAGGCAATTTGATGTATCCTTTGTCATGCAGTCACCTGTTCTTTGCAGCTAGTAGCTTTATTGGTCAGATTATACTCTGTGAACAATATTGTCTTGTGTGTTTTTACTTCATGTGGCATTATAGGGGACATTTATTCAGTAATATGGCTTGCTAGCAAAATCCCTATAAAAATGCTTTTGTTCCTGACGCAGGAGTTTTTATAGGAACACCATGGCAGTTTTGATAAGGGTTTCGCCTGTCAGACTTTTACAGGGCCTTTCAGCTATCACATTTGCAAAGCAAATCACTGTCTCTCAGAAGTCCAGCCATTCCAGATCTCGGAGAGCAGAATATTAAACTACACTGTATGCTGCCATCAGCTGTCACATGTTTGCTACTCAGGCAGATCTTCTTTTCATGCTGTCTGTGGAGAAAAACAGGTGGCATTTGAAAACAGTAAGAATTCTTCTTTTCCTCAGATTGGTCAAGGCACATTTTTGTTTTGCCATTCATTTTGGCAACTGTCAAGAAGGAACAGTTAAAGATGTGTTTTGGTGGAATTCAGTTGTCCACAAATGTTACATAATGAAAAATTGGCTGTGAAAACCACGATATTGTCAGTTAGAAAACATGGATCGTAAAATTAAGTATTGACTGAGTAGGCCTGTCAAAAATAAACCTATTTTCAGAATGAGATATGGGTTTATTTAGAGCATGTACCGCTTGTTAAGGCTGAGTCCTGACTGCAGTGCCTTGGGTTCAAATCTGTGCCCAGAGCCCAGGCCCTTTTCTGCAGGTCATCCCCTCTTTCTCCCCTGCCTTTCACTCTCTCTCTCTACTGTCACCATCAGATAAAGCAGAAATGGCAAAAAATAATCTTTAAAAAAGAAAAGAAAATGTGCCACTGAAGTCTCAGTTGTTTTTTTTTCAGGCAATTCTTGAGACTCACCTAAGCTCCCCACCCTCCACTCTTCCATAAGAACTAGTCAGGTTTCACAAATGAACAGTTTCATCTCAGAATTTTTAAATAACGGGTAAAAAGGACAAGCTGCTTCTCAGTGTAATATTTGCACCATCATCTTTGTCAATTTTACAACTGAAACCATATTGTGGCTGTGAATTTCTACAGTGTTTCTGTGGCTAGAATATGGGATGCCACAGTGCATTCGTAAGTTGTTTTTGTATGTTCAACTTGTTTTATGTTTTTGTGTGTGTGTGTTGCAGGAACAAGTCCACAAGACAGTCCCCGAAATTTCTCTCCTAGTGCCTCTGCCCATTTTTCTTTTGCACGAAGGTAATAGGACAGTGGATATTTAATGTAGTTGGCAGCTGAAACATATCCCCCATTATCTAATAATCATTGTGATATTTTTCCCATTGTACTATTTGGAAAAAGACCAAACAGAGACTTGCCAGACTCTTAAAAAAAAAACAACAACAACAACTGAGTCTGCTGTGACATGTAAACATTTTACCACATCAACCAATAATGTAGCTAGAAATTAAAAACAAGATATTCCTTTTTTTGATTGAGAGCTTGTGTCACTGTATCCAAAAATAGTCTGAATAATGCATTTATTTTTATGCCATCTATCAACACGATATCATTTAATTGTGTATCTTTATTATGATCCACAGTCATTGCCACAGAGCAGACAGGTAATTAATGTTAGGCCCCCATTTCTCCATGAACCTTCATACCCCCATGTTTGTACCCAGTACCTTGTAGAGCTCATAACACCCCTCCATAGTCCATCTTACTCCATCATGAATTTCATTTTACATCTTTCTAGCCTCCAATTTAGTTTCTTTAATATCCCTCATAAATTCTGTACACCTAATCAACTTGGCTTACAGAATAAATGTTACATTACACTGTGTGTAGGTAGTTGATGACATACTCTAGTGACTGAGCAGCCAGAATTGTGTTTTCCTTGTGTAAAAAAAATTATGAGATTCCATAACCTTTACCATTGAGCAGTACTGCACACAGGTTACCACTCATCTATAACCACATGTTCGCAAATTTTGAGTAAAAACATGGAAATGGAACATTATTAGTGTCATAATTTGAAAGTATTTTATCGTAAGTAGTCTTACTGCAACAACAAGTTTAACTCACTGACACTGACACTGAATTAATTGATATGGCATATATTTTTTTTTGATCCATTATTGGTTTAAGGATTCACTAATGGAGCTTGAAGCGGTGCATGTGACTCTGTGTTTGTCTCTGTGGTTGTATGACAGGACTGATGGTCGTCGCTGGTCGCTGGCCTCCCTTCCCTCCTCTGGCTATGGAACCAACACGCCCAGCTCCACCATCTCTGTAAGTACCATCCACTCACACGTACCGACACACCTGACATCCTGTTAACAGAACGAGGATGGGTCAGGGCAGTGGTTGACAACTAAACATAAAGAAAGTTATCAGCTGGATTTCAGTAGAAGCAACATAGAGGAGTTAAAGCTGAACGGATCCTGGTGAGACGGGATGGAATTCTGGTTTCAGTCTCTATGGAGACCAAATATGTGTTTGGAGGTAAATGAGGCTGGTTCTGCTCACCGTCGTGACTGATCACAGTTCACTGTAGTGACTGTAGCTCTCTGAGGCTGATCTGGGAAGCTCTGGTGAACAGATGCTTCAGTTAATGTCTGCCCTGGCTGTTTCATAGCACAACAAGGTGCGTATGAAGGGCAACAAATTTGTTTAGGAGTAAACATGGCCCTGACTATTGGGCACCCAGGCGTACACACCACACACACAGACACAAACACACACACACACACACACTCTCCACATTCTCACTCGCTTTCGTCTCCATTTTCTCTGTCTTTATTAAATCTCTATATCTCCTCTTTCTGTCTCACTTGACTTACTCACACACTCTCACAATGGTATCAATGAACAGAATACTCAACTGTAGTAGTGTAACATCTAGCAGACAATATATTCTACCAGCTACACATAATTTATTAAAAGCAAATGCTACCACAAAAACATGCACTCCCCATCCCCCAACACACAGACAGTAATGGGTATTACAAAGATGGTTAAGGAGGAGAAAAATTATGTTTTTTTGTATGTATTTGCTTTAAATGTTCTTTGTTAATCATGTTTCCCACTGCTTAAACAAAAGTTTGTCAAAATTTAAAAAAACAGAGTCTGCTTTTGGATCGGGATAAAAGGTGTGGCTCTCATCAGTGACGCACAACTTGACAAGAAAGCAAAACAAAGCACAAGACACAATAGTAAGTAGGCTTGGGCCGATTGACGGCTCGAGGCCTGCTTGAGTCTTCACACTCTGCTCCCGGATTCGCTTTGCCCCTCCGCTGTCCCCGTGACGTCGGGCCCAACACACACACACACACACACACATATCACCGAGCGTTGTTTATGCATTCCTGATTCAGTCGAGAGTGCACACACTTGGCATAGCCAACCTGCCTCCACAACCCCCCCACTCCCGGAAGGAATTGTCAATCGCCGATGCTGCACAAACGATGACGCAAGCCTAATAGCAAGTTCTAGCTGGACCTTGAGGGCATACATATTCTACCTAGTTGGACCTACCTGCCACCACCAGCTTTAATGTTTCAGAGAATACAAGAAAAAACTTATTAGGAGAAAATGGGAGAAACTTGGCAAAGTGAGTTGGCAAAGTCAAAGAGGCATCCTCCACCAGGAAGGCTCAGCATGTAATAGATGTCAGGCCAAGTGGTCAAATGGACAATAACGTTGACAGTGATGATGAGAAACAGGTGAGGCCAGAAGAACATGATGCAACAGAGAAACAAGGCCATGGCTGCCACAAATGTCCACAGAAACAAGGGCAGTGTGCGTGTCGGCAGCCAGGTAGGGAAACTGCGTCACATGTTGGACTAGAGCCGGTGAAAACATCGCAGCAGCAGCAGCGCTTGCATCATCTGCCAGGTAGAGACATCGCATCAGTGTTTATGAGAGAGGAAAGACAAATAGCGACACACACACACACACACACACACACACACACACACCCACCCAACATGCCCAACAGGACCCACACGTTTAAACAGACACATTCAGCCATGTAAATGCTATGCAAACATTATTCTATTATACTCATTTTTTTGTGATTTGGGAGGCATGGTGAAATCAGTTTATTATAGATCGAATTTCATTGCTTATTGCTATGAATACCCAAAGAGGTTATTCATGATGCTCTAAATTAAACAGCTGCTTGCGACGTAAACAGCTGAAAAACAGATACATGCTCCGGTCTCTTTCACCTACCCTGATAATAACAAAATAAAAAACATTGCCATCTCCTTTTTTCTTTTCTTGTTCAATATATATTTATATCATTTCCAGTCATCCTGTTCATCACAGGAGAAGCTGCACCAGCTGCCCTTCCAGCCCACACCTGATGAACTACACTTCCTCTCCAAGCACTTCTGCACCGAGAGCATCGCTGGGGATGACTGCCGTCGAACCACAGCCATGCGCCCCCGCTCACGCAGTCTCAGGTATTTGCTTTATTTCAACAAAGGAACATTATTTTTACTCAGTGCAGCACACCATCATTAGTGCACTATTACAGATTTTTTAATGATCTGGCTAAAGATCTCCACTAATTTACTTTTAGTCCTGGAAGATCTCCATCATGTTATGACCATGAGATTATTATGATGAACCACGTCTACAAGGAACGATTTCCTAAGGTAAGGGCTCAGAATAATTTAACTGCAGCCATGCGTGGCCACTAATTACCTTTTGAATTACCTAACTCGTTTCACCCTGTTTTACTGCAGGCCACGGCTCAGATGGAGGAGAGGATCCAGGAGATCATCCGTAGCAACTCTCCAGAGAGTGTCCTCCCTTTAGCAGATGGTGTGCTGGGTTTTGCCCACCACCAGATAATTGAACTGGCCAGGGACTGTCTAGAGAAGAGTCGGCTAGGACTCATCACCTCCAGCTACTTCTGTGAGCTCACTGACAAGCTGGAGAGGCTCTTTCAGGAGGTGGGTGCTCGATCGCTGGGATGTTTTTATGAGGGCATTTATTTTGCCATGAAGAAACTACACAGAGTGATTGTGATAGATATAGTGAGAGTGAGTGACTCTGTTATTCTTCTCAGGGTACAGGAGGAATTGCATTGATCTGTCTCAACTTTGCCACAGAGAAATTACTTGTGAAGTGGGACTATTTTAGCATGTTTTTGCAGTATGTTCTCAGTAACATGAAACATATGAAAATCTCAGGACCTGTGTCGTCTTTGTTTCCTGTGCAGTCCACAGAAAGGTCAGAGAGCGAGGAGGTAAACTTCATCAAAGAGCTGGTGAAGAAGATCCTTATTGTCATTGCCCGACCAGCTCGACTACTGGAGTGTCTGGTATGTCTCTCCAAAATGCCTTTAAAGAGATCATTTGCCCAATTAAAAAAAAAAAAAAGATATTATTTTGTGTCTCCCTGGCTAAGATTCCTAAAAATAACCGCTTTCATCCACTGTAATAAGGTTTAACATCACTTTTCCAGTGTCGCTCTCTGAAACTAAAATGCACACATGATTGCCAAGTGCACACAGATGATAGTTTTGCTCAAATTACAGCTTTCTCCGGAGTACTAAAATGTAGCTGGCAAGTAATGTTGTGGCTACCTTCTTCTTTTACTTTGCTCCCCTCTATCGCAGGTGTCACATACCTTTCAGGTGCCTGCCAGGCACTGCTGTAACTGAGGGCCAGCACAGAGAGCTTAGACTGCACAAGAAAATAGTCCTACCTTTGATAATGTAAAAATGTGCTGCATATTACTTTGTTTTTTAACCATTTGAGTGGATTAAGGTGTTTGTTTTTTTTTTTAAAGAATCTTAGTCAGGGGGCAAGCACACCTCAAAGCTCCTACCAGCACTCAATAATGATGAGATGAAAATAGCACCACACCTTCCAGATTGGGGTCATAACTGAAATAATATCACATTTTCCACATTAGGTGAACTATCCCTTTAAAAAAAAAAAAAAAAACATCAGTGCGATAATTGGTATACAAAGAATCACAGTCTTTTTTTTTTTTTAACCTCCACCAAGGAGGTGAAAATTAGTGGTAAGGTTGGATCATAGGCCAGTGAGAAAATTATTCACTTTTTGGGCCAATCAGCCTTAAGTAGGTGTGGCAGTGGGTGGGGCTTAGCATGAGCATGGCTGTAGTTTCTAAAATATATGCATCCAACATATTGGGATGGTTGGTCATAGGTCAAGGTGGTCCTTACCAATTTTCTGCACTGATTGGCTCAAAGGAGTGTGTCCAATGACCACATCATTGCATAAGGGGGCGGGGCTTAGCACAAACAGAGCTGTAACTTCCAGCTGTGACCTTGGTGAAGGTCTGCGCCCTACTGTGTGCCCTCTTGTTTAATATAGTTACCAACAACATCTCATTGCTGCATTATATAAATCTGAGTCTGGACACGTAGTGCTGTTAGAAACACCACAGAGTATTAATATTAATGGTAGTATTAGTATCCACTCTCGTGCTCAGACAGTGCTTGTCATCTTGAATGTTCATTGCAGCATGCACTCAAGTGTGTTGTGTCTCCAGGAGTTTGACCCAGAGGAGTTTTACCACCTATTAGAGGCTGCCGAGGGACATGCTAAGGAGGGCCAGGGCATCAAAACTGACATCCCTCGCTACATCATCAGCCAGCTCGGACTCACACGAGATCCTCTGGAAGGTACAGAAAAGATTAATATCCATCATCAGTGCATCACTCAGATGATATCTTGATACCTGTGCATCACCTAATTATCTAATCAAGCTGGATGTAATGACATAATCAGAACAACATATTCAAAACTCATCATTTGCACTGCACTGTATTAACTGCCCCCGAGGGCCTGCTTGAAAACTGATGTGAAGAATCGGCCACCGTTCCCGATTACTGTTTTTCAGCATTGCTTGTTATTTGTTATCCATTGTTCTTCTCTAGGCTTTTGTAAACAACAAAAACAATTAAATGTGTTATTAGACATGCATTTATCATAAGCAGACAGTGGTCTTAATTTGTTTCATGGAATTCCACGGAAGTGCTCAGTTTGTGCATCTTCAACTATAAGTCACTGAAACGATAAATGTGATCAAATTAAGTCGTGTAAGTACTGTAGTGAGGCTGCGGAGGAATGAAAGAATTGAGCTATGGAGAGACTAAAACAACGATACTGTTGACTAATGCCCTGTACTGAACAGACTGCTTTTCTAATGACACTCCATCTCTCCAGATTCAGTAACCAACATTCATTATGACTAATTAGAAAGGAATGGGCTCCCCACAGACCTGAGACAGATTCACACAGGCTGGTGCACTAGCCTCCTCATCAGCCAATCTCTCAATTCATTTCCCCCGAGTCTCTCTCATGTTTCTTTTGCCCAATGCTTGCAGCGCCTGAAGCATACCTATGAGGAAGGACAGATGTTAAGTAGCAGTGGAAATGGGTTTATAGTGTCCCAGAGGACAAGACAAAACACCCCCTTGTGAAATTACAAACATGGACTTTGGCAGGGTGACACACAAATGCACACACACACACACACACATACACAAACAAACAGAAGGATGCAAGGTGGTTCATTATGAGAACTTGTTCTGGAGTTGTGGTTTTCTAAATTGATGTTAGACATGTGTTAGTTTTGCCACATCTGATTTCCACTCCATTTACTCTCCATTCAGAGTATGTTAGAGTCAGCATCCCAGCCCTAATAAGTGAAGAAAGTCACACGTCTGCTGTTTTTCACTCTGAATGGAGAAGTTTGTTCCTACAACGCGATTGTTGTAGGTGCAGAGAGAAGCCAAAAAACAGAGACGTCAGTAGAAAAACTCAAAAAAGAGGCAGCACATCCAATATTTAAGGTTCGCCTAGAGCGCCGAAACGCTAGACTGCAGTGTTGATTTTTGCATGTAAAAACCTAAGCAATTGTGTTTGCATGCTCTGAAAAAGAGTATCCACTTTCAGACCTGTCGCTGTTGTGCAAGCCAATGTTTTAGCGACATTTCTCGTAAATGAGTTTGACACTTATTAGTCGTAACGATTTGGTAAATATTTGGTAACTGTCTCAGCTTATCTCTGTGTGGCTGGCTCCATGTTATCTACACGCTATTTCCACAGTACACTGCCTGAATCTTGTTGTATGACTTAGATTATTTTGTCCCTCCAATTTGAAATGTTGTTCAAGCTGGAGACTTTCAGCTTAAACAAGGCAAGCAGCTCTGAATGAAGTTTTTCTGTCCGTGCTGATTGCAGCGACAGAGGCACATGCACAACTAATGTGAAATTTGGACACATTTGTAGAATGTGTGGTTTCAGAGAATGAGTGGGCAGAGCTTCATTCCAAGCCAGAATTTGACAACAAAGAGAGAAAAGAGGTGAAAAATGGCTGGGCCTAGCCACTTGGTATTGGTTTACATAATTAGGCTTACAAAAGTCTCCATAAAGCACAGGTTAGTCTAAGGATTATTAGAGTTTTCTATTGACTGCTGTCTTTTTTTTTTTTTTTTTCATTCTGAAGATGAGGTGTGTATATGTCTGCATTGTGGTTCCTGTATAGACTTAAAATTTAGTAGTTTGGTTTTAAAGAAAACATCTTCAAAACTGCAAATTGCATTACAGAATGTGGCTATTTAGAGGGCTTCAGAAGAAACTGATGTCGCTAAATAATATGCATAACGTCTTTATTTAATCTTAAAACTGTTGTCTCTCTCGTACATTTCACATTTCGGATTTCTCTTTCACTGTAGAAATTGCTCAGCTCACCAGCTGTGACAGTGGGATTGCAGAAACCCCTGAAACAGACGACTCTGTGAGTATTCAGAAATTGATTAATTGCATCGTACATTGCATTGATCTCCTTTGTTGTTAACCCAGATTTGTCAGTGAAATGCAGATTATATGTGATAGGTCTGTGCTAGTATTGGTCTTTGTTCCTGCCCTCAGTGTCAGAGTTTGAGCGCCGCCTTGCGATGCCGGCGTAAACCATGTGAAATGGATTTTGAAATGACAAAACTCATCAGCAATGGTGCCTATGGGTAAGGCCATTTTATTTCACACTGCATAATCTCACCTCCGATTACAGATTGTGTTGCTATCTCCAACTTTGGAACCAATTCAAAATTTGATTTAGCCAATTGGGAATCTTCTTTTCCTGTTTTCATTTTTGTAAGTTTGCTTTTGTAAGTTTTGTCTTTTCCATGGCTTATTGGTGAACTCTTTCTCCTGCAGCGCTGTGTATCTGGTGCGGCACAAAGAGACCAAGCAGCGATTTGCCATGAAGAAGATCAATAAGCAGAACCTTATTTTGAGAAACCAGATCCAGCAGGCCTTTGTGGAGAGAGACATCCTCACCTTTGCTGAGAATCCGTTTGTGGTCTCCATGTACTGCTCCTTTGAGACACGACGGCATCTGTGCATGGTCATGGAATATGTTGAAGGTGAGCAGTTGGGTTTTTAGAGTATAGTTCGATAGCCAAAGCAGCAATACCTTGAATGACTGTGTAGTTTCAACACATTTGTAACATTATTCCAATCATCTTGTACAGGGGGAGACTGTGCCACCCTTTTGAAAAACATGGGTCCGCTGCCCGTCGATATGGCCAGGATGTATTTTGCAGAGACCGTCCTAGCCCTGGAATACCTCCACAACTATGGCATTGTCCACAGGGATCTCAAACCAGACAAGTGAGTGCTCTACACTTTTTTTTTAACAATCACGAGCAAGTACCCACTACTTGGTGACAAGATTTAAAAAGTACTTGTCATTTATACTGTGAATGCAAAGTTATCATTCCTTCACACCTAAATACTTGCATTTGTAGTAATAATAATAATTTTGACAGTTTTCTCCACACAAAATACTCCCATTTGCCTCAAAACAGGGAGTGTCTTGATACCAAAATTGATGTCTTTCAGCCCCTCCACTCGCCTTTCAGTGGTTCAGTGGCCATCCAGTGACACAGTGAGCTCCATCAAAAATCTAGTGAAACTATTTCACAGATAGGATTATTCTCCTGCCTTCAGAATCATAGATGGGCTACACACATATCGACAAGGAGACAGCAGATTGGGCTCGCTGCAGAAGAAAGAACAAAGATCACAGACAGGAAATTCAGCTGACTAGTGTGACACAGATCGTTCAGAGAAAAAAGTAAAGGGATTGATTGACAGTCCATGCAGGAAAGAGCCTTTCAGGCATTCCATGAAGAATTTTGTACACTCAAATCTTCCTTGCATTCAAAACCCTTTGTAGTATTAAATGTAAATGTCTTATTTCCTCTTGCTTTTAAGAAATGGCAAGCATGAGATGTTGGTGGTGTTTACACTGTGACAACATGTGTAACGGAAATTATTAGCCTACTATATATTGACTTAGGCTGACTAGGGGGAAATGTCTATCTATCTATCTGTCTGTCTATCTATCTTTCTGTCTTTCTATATATATATATTCTTTTCAGTTCTCATGCTGACACATGCTGAGAGAAACCTTTCTTTAGTCTTTACAAAATAAAAATAACATAATAAACACATCATAAGTTAATTTAAATATACATTCATATAAACAATAGTATCAAATTAAAATTAAAAATAAATGCTTTCTAACATATCTAGTGCAACTAAATATGTATATATCTACACACACACACACACACACACACACACACACACACACATACACATATTTATAAATAAACTAGAAATGTTAGAAATGTCTCAAATCTGTTGGATGTATAAATGTCCTGGGTTCAAAATGATATCACAGCAGTCACCCACAAGATAAACAAAGTTTATTTTTCCTTGAGACGCAGCGGTTCCTGCACATCCCCCTCCTGCAACGTATAGTTGATCCTACCAGGTCAACAGCTGATGCAGAAGTCTTGTGGAAATTGATCATAATTGATTCTGGCCTGGCTTACCTCCAGCATTTCTTCCAGGCTGCATATACAGAGACAGAAAGAAAATATATGTATTCATTTTTTTCCTTCCTTTCTTTCCATCTCATTCTGTCTTCCTCACAGTTTGTTGGTCACCTCAATGGGGCACATCAAACTGACAGATTTTGGGCTGTCCAAGGTGGGGCTGATGAATATGACCACCAACATATATGAGGGACATATAGAGAAAGATGCCCGGGAGTTCTCTGATAAGCAGGTAAGTCTTGTGTAACTATGGAGATGGACAATGTTGGTGTACCTTTTCCATAATCTTACAGTGTTTCCAATCTGTATTGTGTTCTGCCTATTTAGGTATGTGGAACCCCAGAGTATATTGCCCCGGAGGTGATATTGAGGCAGGGCTATGGGAAGCCAGTAGACTGGTGGGCCATGGGCATCATCCTGTATGAGTTCCTAGTGGGCTGTGTACCGTTCTTTGGAGACACACCAGAGGAACTGTTCGGACAAGTCATCAGTGGTCAGTTTCACTTCACTGTCTTTCACTTGAAATGTTTCCACTTGTATTTTATTAAAGTTTGCAGTACAATCAACCAAGACATAAAAAAAGAAACAACATATTGCCAGGCATCATTTTATATACACTATATAAATTAGTAGAAGTATAAAATATAGTAGAAGATTTATGAAATTTCAATATGAGTAAATAATACCTTATAATTACCAGGGGAATTGCGACATCCTTACTTTAAATGGTTAACAGTTAATAAATAATAATAAATTAAATGCTGGCCAGCTTCTGTGATATCCCTCCCATTCAGGCCCATCAAGACTGTTGTTTAATGCATTGTCATCGATCTATCTATCTATGTATCTATCTATCTATCTGTCTGTCTGTCTGTCTATCTGTCTATCTATCGTGTCTATCTATCGTGTCTGTCTGTATACACATAAATAGATACAAATATAGATACACTGATCCATGTAAAACCTGGATTGATTCCAACTGATTGACATCTCTTCATTGCATGTATTTCTGTACTTTAATGCTGACCAAAGCATTCTTTGGTAGCTTCAGCAGTAACTGCTGCATTTTTCTCCATAATTTCATGTAGCATTTGAATTACAGTGCACATCGCAATCACAATACTTAGGAACAGATTTTTCTCTATACATGTATTCTCTACAATTCCCATCGCCTAACTTTACTTTTTTTTTCTTCCTACTGTGTTACTATGCATCATTCAAAGTTAGCTACAAGATGGATAAAGTAAAAATACAGATTAAAGAGGACAAGTTAATGCAAACAAGTAAAATAAATTCTATTTAGGCTCGTTTACATTCTGATGAGTACATCAGGAGAAATCTCTGAACATCATTCAAGAATGATTGAAAATTTGCACAGTGACCTCTTGGAATCAGATGGGGAGGTTTATATCTCAATTTATTGAAAACTGACATTTCTCTGAAGGCCTATAGCAAAACAGATGGCAGTAAATTGATTCAGCTTGACATAAGCCCACATGTCAAGTATTGTATTATGATGATGTTGCTGCCTTGTCTTTTATTCCCATGATGATGGCATATAGAGACTCTAAATCCTCAATATAAGACCTTTCATACTGTCACCTTTGTGGCTCTGAGAAGATGTATTATGTGGGACTCAGGATGCTAAGGAAATGAATGGCGTGCCATGACAGATTTGGTATGCTCTCAATCAAACCAAGCCACCGGGACTGACTGTTAATTAAAGGGGCCTGAACACACTAAATGCACACTACTATGGCCTCAGGCCAAACATACATATTCATAGCTCCTTCCCAAATTTGATTAAAATGGGGGACAAATGGTGCTGAGCAGACACTCGGCATAATACAGTGTCTTAGCTTAGCTCTCCTATCCCTGGCAATACCTGTTTTATTTAAAGGGCTATTTAGGTAGTCAGCAAGGAAGCATAAAGTACCTGACACATACACTTTGATAATAATTTTAGTTATAATAATTTTGTGGAGGTTTAAACTGCTGGGGTCAAATTGACCCCAAACATAAAAGATGTTTGTAAATTTGAACATAACACAAGGGTTAAGTTTGTCTAGTCTGACTGTGATGGTAAAGATATATTTTAATAAGAGCAGTATTTGCCCATAGAGTAGGAAATGTGAGTGTAGTCAGGCTTTCCTATGTTAGCAGCTATGTTGACATGAAGTAGCAGCATGAACACATCGGTTCCGTTTCATTTGCTTTTTTTTTTTTTTTTTTTAAATCTCCCCAAAGACAGCAAAGTTTTTATATTTTGAGTGGTCATTTTGACTTATTGGTTAAGGTAAGGGTTATGGTTAGGTTAAGGTTGCGGTTGGATATAAGTTGTTTATGGCTAAGATTAGGGAAAGGCTGTAGAGAATGAATACAAGTCAAGTAGGTCATATTTTGTTCCATTTAGTGCAGCAGAGCCTTTCCAGTGAGCCAACCTGCACAGTCCTGCTGCTCTGGCTCTGTTCTACTTATGTAGAATAGAGCGGTAATTAGTGGCA
Organism: Myripristis jacobus; assembly: GCA_900302555.1. NCBI lineage: Eukaryota > Metazoa > Chordata > Actinopteri > Holocentriformes > Holocentridae > Myripristis > Myripristis jacobus. The sequence continues at coordinate 60,284 of OMLB01017815.1, forward strand.
TTGGTAACACCTGTGTCTTACTGTGGAAAAGGGTCTGTTAGGTGAAATTATTCCCCAAGGGAGGCCAAATTTAAAATTCTGTAATATCATCAAATTACTTATTGTCAATGTTTTTTTTTCCATACCCGCTGATAAAAATACTTCTGCTTCCTCCGAAATAGAGTTCTCTGTGAATAAAGCATGATAGCATCCATGTGTAAAACCATAACCAAAGTGCTTGTATGTGTTGTCTGTTTCCAGATGAGATCAACTGGCCTGAAGGAGAGGATGCACCACCTGCTGACTCTCAGGAGCTCATCACCTTGCTGCTCAGACAGAATCCTCTGGAAAGAATGGGCACAGGTACACACACACACACACACACACACACACACACACACACACACACACCTTTCAAGCGCAGAAAATGTGGCACAACTGGTATCTTGGTTACAACGACAGGCACTGCAGGACGCCATAAATTCTTCTGTGACCATTAGTGCCCACTCAGCACGGCTCATTATTCCAAGTCACCAGCAGAGAAACGAGGTCAGCCAACAGAGGGAGACTTTATCATGTGGCCCGCTCACCCTTCCTTTTGATCAATGGCATTCATTTCCTAGCTATCTCATGAATCCTATCTCATGCAAGGTCAGGCAAGGTCTGTGGGTCAGTGGACTGTAGAAGTGGCCGTGACCTGGGACAAAGACTCTTCATCATAGAGACGCACACAGCCAATTCAGACCGGAGAGAGCTGGACCTTTTGTTCGTCAAGTTTGGGCTGCCATTCACAGCCGTCCCCACTCTGATGCAAAAGGTCACGCGCAGGAAATTGCACTGCATAATTTATCGTCATTATATCAGTTTGGCCTGCAGCCATTTTGAGAAAGGAAAACATTGCATAGGCATCCCCCCCCCCGCGTATAATTGAACAGTCTATTGTCAGTGTTCAGTGTCTGTCTTGTGTGTTGCTGTATTTGCACACACATCCGGTATGTGTTGATACGCTATATTCACATTTATTCAGACAACTTTATTCAAACTTTGTGCTTATTCATCTGTGTTTATTCCATCTGAAGGTGGGGCTGCAGAAGTGAAGCACCACCAGTTCTTCCACAACCTGGACTGGAACAGCCTACTGAGGCAGAAGGCTGAGTTTATTCCCCAGCTGGAGTCTGAGGACGACACCAGCTACTTTGACAGTGAGTTATCTCACCCAGTACAAAACAATCAAAGGAAGAGGGGCAGCCATATTAGTGTTATTCAGCATTATCTCAGTTACTGCAAGATATTAAGACCCTCTATTAGCCAATATTGGTTTAATTCTCCTATTATAATCACAAAGCTATTTTTCTTCTTTGTCAGTAATCTTGTAGCACCTAAGGTAATGATGATCAGCACAGTAAAAATGTCTAAAACTTGAAATCTCATCTCCCAAGCTCGGTCTGAGAGATACCATCACCTGGAGACAGAGGAAGAAGATACAAATGATGAAGACTTCAATGTGGAGCTGAGGCAGTTCTCCTCTTGTTCTCACAGATTTTCCAAGGTGTGTTTACAGACTTATTTCTAAAAATTTCTCTAGTCTCATACAAACAAAAGTGCGTCATCACTATTGTCAAAGTTAATAGTGAATTCGTTGAAAATTTGATAACGTTGTCATCCATCCTTGCCCTTTTATCATGGGGAAGAGAAGACGGACAAACTGTAATTCAAATAGAAATTTGTGTCTAGAAAACATGGTTACCCCCTCTCCTCCCCCACTCCCCTACAGTATGAGACAAAGATCTCGGCTTTGCATATATTTTCTGCTTGCAAATCAGGTCTATTTTTTTGGTAATGTGGAACACAATACACACTCACACAAGCTCAGAGTCATTGTTGTGCTGCATTGCAGTATGCTCTCCTCTCAGAACAAAACAAAGCATTACCGAGTATCTCGAGAAGCAGTGGGGCGTCTTCAGAGGAAGCGGTGAGCTTTCCTCAGCCCCGGAACTCCTCTCTTATATGATGTGCTCAAGTGTGCATGAACCCTGACTGCTCAGTGATTATAGTCGCTACATAATCCTAAATTATATCAGCTCATGAAAACTGGGTTTTAGATGCAAGGTCACATAGATGTTTTATAATTATTTTTCTCATCTCTCACTGTGTACTTTCTGCCAGTATGTGACTGTGCATTTCCTTGTGTCTTTTTACCATAATCTGAGGCTGAGCCTGTGCTTGAATAGGTCTGTAAACTGAACTGAAGTGTTGTTTGTGTCCCAGATTGTTAGTACTAGTGCATCTGTCTCTATGATACTCAGGTGTATAGCAGCCTGGATCTGTCCCGTGGGCAACTGGAGGAGAAGGGAGAGACAGAAGAGAAGAAGAGTGAGAGTCCACTGACTGTTGACTCTCTCAGCTGGACGCCAGACTTTGCTGAAATGTATGCTGCACTTAGTCCTTGCATCAAGATTATAGATAAAGTCTTTAAGCCTTTGTGTTTTAAAGATGTTATGTAGTAGAGATCAAATAATCAGAAATGTTCATAAAACAACTTCTTCCTAGTAGTTAGGGATATTAAACAGATGATGATTTTTAGTCAGGTCTGCAAAGTGAAGTAGCTTACACGTTTCATGCCAAACATTTCAACTCCACTGGGAATTATTAACAATAATCTAATGACTGTTTGGTAAACCTACGCCCAAAACAAGCAGGTTGTACTAGTTCCTGTAAAATATTGCAGCTCCACTTCACATGTATATCATAGATGATGGTCATCAACATCATTTCTGTGTGGATTTCTGTTTTTTGGTTTGTTTGTTTGTTTGTTTGTTTGTTTTTTTGTTTTTTTAACCAAGATGTTCAACTGGATGCTACTGTAAATACTGGTAAATATAGTCATGACACTTATCTGTAATCCACTGTAGCTTATTAATTTGCAATGAGGCATTGAATTGCCAGGTTTTGAATTGCATAGATTTATGTGTCAGTGTACCCCACATGAATTTTTGCAGAGCGTGAAGAAAACCCTAAAGAGATTTCTAGTTTTCAGTTAGAATTATTTTCGGCTAGAGGCCATATGGCTCCATTTTTTTCAAGCTAAAAGGCCCAACACAGAGAAAATGATCACCGCATGTTTATGTCTGATTGATAGCTTAAAGCTAAATATACACACATGGATACAGTACATCCCCACATCATCAAATACATTCTAAAATTTACATTCAAGAACGTATATGTTTTCCAGATACTATTTCTTGGAATTGATTCATGAGATTCTGTCTGTTTTTATCTCTCCACTAGGCCCTCCCTGTCCCACTCAACAGACACAGAGAGTCTGAATCAAGGCCCTCGACCCAGCTTGCTGCCAAAGTTTGCTATCTCAGCCGAGAGTGAGGGGGATGAGTCCTCGGGCCTTGGCGACCCCAGCAAGACCTCTTTCTCCATTGGAGAGCTACCTCAGGATGAGCCTGATGCTACTACTCCTGGCAGCACCCACAGCGGAGCCACGCTTTCTGGTATAAAATAACAGTGACAAAACTACAGATATAAATATGTGCTTGGCTCTTATTAAAAATACAACAAAAAATCAATTTCACTCTCAATTTTTAAAGCCTGTGGAACACTGAGACAACATTATCCAACTTACACAAACAAAACTGTAGCTTTTCAGTGCTGGCAGTAGTTGGTTGTTGCATTTAGGAGTTAATTTTCCTGCTGTTATGCAGATTGGGCCAGCATTCTCCAACACATTTGATGTTGTTCACTAGGCTTATGTGGCAGATGCTCTTGTTTGTTTTGGAATGGTTGTGTCACAGCTGAAGAGCCAGATGACATCTACACTGTCAGAGATAATGTTCATGCTAATGACCCATTGGTATTTATTTTATATTTGTCACCCTTTACTAGATTTTTTTTTTTGTTTGACAGATCATTAATCCATTTATTTTTTTTGAAAGGAATAATATATACTAATATATATGATTAAGATACTGTAATTCTGTATATACTTGTAGTGGTTCTTTATTCAACCATCCCAGTGCTTCACACTGCTAAAGTAGTGATTATCATAATTATGGAAAACTATAGCTTTTCCCAGCCCCACCCATCACTAATTAGAAATGACAAGCTCAAAAAAGTAATGGTAATAATAAAAATAAGAATGAATAAAAGCGTTCTCCAATGTGTCCGCACTACTGGAGGGGTTTGAGCCTCAATGTTTTGGTCCTGCTGACTTCACTGTAGTCAGCTCTTTGCAGCAAATCTTGGTGGTTAGTCGTTTTGACAATAAACTGCTGACCTCACTTCATGCACATTCTTTTGTGATTGTTTCTCAGGGAGTTTCTCAGAACATTTGGATCAGCTGACTTCCAGAGGTGAAAGTGTGGGGAGTCCGGACAGTACTAGTCAAACCTCTGGAGACCAGGGGGCCCAGACCACCACCCTGCGGCCTGACGCTCCTGGGGAGAAGACTGGGGCTGTGGCAAAAGTCCCAAAATCTGCCTCAGCCAGTGCTCTTTCCCTTATGATCCCTGGGGGTAAGCCAAAGAACACATACCAACAAAATCACCCATAATCTCAGCCAATTTGTTGAAGAATTCATTATGGGATGTCTAAAAACATTAGACTTATAATTAGAGTGGCTTAGTTTGAATCGTTTGTCATTTGAAGCTGTCATTTGTTCTAGCCCTCATCAAACTGTGTGCATGTGTGTGCGTGTGCGTGTGCGTGTGCGTGTGCGTGTGCGTGTGCGTGTGTGTGTGTGTGTGTGTGAAGCAACGGACCATAGCACTGTGCCCAAGATAAATATCCTCTCGGGGACACTAGAGTTTACTCTATTCTACCAAATAATGTGAAACAGATGAAAACATGCTATAGATCTGTGTAAAATTGGCCTGCCAGTGCACCCGCTGTGCAAACTCCTTTTAATGGAGTAGCTTCAAGCAAGTTGCTTGAGTATGAGGCTCCAACAAGAATAGCAAGCAGGGAGAGAGGCCTTCACTGCCAGGAAGGAGAAAATCCTATTGGTCTCACCCACAGCAGGGGCACAGTGAACTGGGCCTGCAAGGTTTACAGGCTGAATGGAGAACCAGTCAGATTGATTTTCACAAAAAAATGCTCAGGTGGTGATCATGTCTTATTTTTCCAGATATTTTGGGAGTGTCTCCGCTTGCCAGCCCCCTATCTCCTTACTCCCTCTCCTCTGACCCCTCCTCAAGAGACTCCTCTCCAAGCCGAGACTCCTCCCTCTGCGCCACCAATCCTCGGCAGCCCATCATCATTCACAGTTCTGGCAAGAAGTTTGGCTTCACACTGAGGGCCATCCGGGTGTATGCTTGTGACAGTGACATCTACACTGTCTACCACATGGTCTGGGTAAGGACTGTATCAGCCTCCAGTAGACAAATTAAAAATTAGGAGCTAGTACATTGCAAAAATCTCAGCTCAAAGGGCTTTGTGGAGAAATTGGTGATAATAAATTTTCCTCCTGTCTGTTGGTCAGAATGTAGAGGATGGTGGGCCTGCCCAGAAGGCAGGACTAAAAGCTGGGGATCTCATCACTCATGTGAATGGAGAACCAGTCCATGGTCTGGTACACACTGAAGTGGTTGAGCTTCTGCTCAAGGTATGTGAGAACCTGTCTTGTGTCTTAAATGCCCATCAGGGGGTCCCCTGGTAGAGCATGTGCGACATAGCACTGAGGCTCATTTGGCAGCAACAGCCTGGATTCGAGTTTAGCCCCAGTCCTGGCACTTTGCTGTGTATCATCCTCTCTCTCTGCTCTGTCTTTCCTGTCCCTCTCCTCTGTACCTGTCTAATAAGGCAGAAATGCCCCAAAAATAATCTAAAAAATAATCCCCCTTATTATTCCCTTATTCAGTGTTCATGATTTTGTTTTCAAATGTACATCTGCTCAGTACAAGAATATTGTTCCTCATTGTTTTATGCAAATAAATGTTAAATTACTCAAAGAGTAACTGCACACTAAAATAATGTTTTTAAACATGAAAACTGGCATTTATGCTTTGTGGCATTGGAATACTACCATGCTGGTTAATTTGTCAAATTTTGAGCCCTGTGCTGGTTATGTATTGTTTCACTGAATTTGGAGAGGTCAGTTCTCCCTCCAGTGGTTAAAATGAACAGCTAGTTGGCAAGGCAGCTGTGTTCAAGGGCAGTTGTGCTAAGATATGCCATTTGGCAAAAAATATATATCTCTCCAGCAAATCAGTGTGCACACATGTCCACAAACACTCCACCCCGTCCCTCATCTCACCAATGTGGCCCAAGCACAAACCCCGCCTCCTGTCGCCAGCTCCTCACACCCACTTTCTTGCATTTTTTTAATAATGTAGTAGTTCAAACTGTGTACAAAAATACATATTAGATTGAATGAATTTGAAGACCAAGTATGCACAAGCAGAACAGTCACAAAACTGGAAACTGCTAGGCCAACAACACCAACACCTCTGATTCAAATGATGTAAACCTGCTGAGTGGAGGTTTTCTTATTCAAATACTGCAGAATGGTCTGGTTGGATGAACTGACTTCTGGACCAAAAATATCCTTTTTGTATAAGTGACTATATCCATTGTTGTGCTTCTTCCTCAGAGTGGTAGTAAAGTGGCCATCTCCACTACTCCCTTTGAAAATACCTCCATAAAAACTGGTCCTGCCAGGAGGAATAGCTATAGGAGCAAGATGGTCAGATGTAGCAAGAAGCCCAAGAAGGAGAAGACACCAGAAAGGTATGTATTTCATGCACTATAAGAAGATAACATCATTGTTTTGGCTTTGACCTTGAAAACAGAAAACTGTGTAGGGACTATGTCTTGCAGATATACAAGACTATGTCTTGTATATAGAGCACCTATATAGAGCTATGGCTCTACTGTATATTGGAAACACCAAACTGTCACAAAATATACAAATTAAATAAACAGCTTAATAGCACCATCCCATGTTCTTATCTGGTAACTGCAGTAGTCTTGGGCCATTATTACTTTTATGCAGAAGTATGAGATCCTGTTCTGTTTATTATTCTTTCTGTCTTTATTTTTCCACAGGCGACGCTCCCTATTCAGGCGTTTTGCCATGCAGCCCTCCCCTCTGCTGCATACAAGCCGCAGTTTTTCCTCTCTCAACCACTCTTTGTCATCTGGTGAGAGTCTCCCTGGCTCCCCCACCCACAGCCTTTCCCCTCGTTCCCCCACTGCAGCCTTTCGCCCCACACCAGAATTCAACCAGTCAGGTGGAGATTACAGCTCATTTATTGATAGCTTAAAAGAATTGTTATGCAAATATACTGTTATTTTTGTACATGTTTAAGTCTCTATTATTGATATCCACTGTTCCTTCTTTGTCACCATGACTTACAGGTGGTAACTCCTCTCAGAGTAGCTCTCCCAGCTCCAGTGCTCCAAACTCCCCTGCAGGCTCAGGCCACATTCGTCCAAGCACCCTCCATGGCCTTGGCCCCAAATTGACTGGACAAAGGCTTCGCCAGGGGCGCCGCAAATCTGCCGGTAGCATCCCCCTTTCCCCTTTGGCTCGCACACCTTCACCCACCCCCCAGCCAACATCTCCTCAGCGCTCCCCTTCTCCCCTTCTCAGTGGACATGCTGTTGCCATCTCCAAGACATCCCAGGCTTTCCCGGCCAAGATACACTCCCCACCCACTATTGTCCGCCATATTGTACGGCCCAAAAGTGCTGAGCCACCCCGTTCGCCTCTTCTGAAACGTGTCCAGTCTGAGGAGAAGCTGTCCCCCTCCTACACAGGAGATAAGAAGCACCTGTGCCCCAGGAAACACAGCCTGGAAGTGACCCAAGAGGAGGCACAGGGCGAGGAACTGAGTTCTGGGGACCGTGACTATCCCGTCTTGCAGAGTGTAGAGGAGACAACCTGTGAGCCACTGTCTATTACCCGTGTACGACCGGTTGAACAGGGTTGTTTGAAGAGGCCAGTCAGTCGCAAAGTGGGCCGGCAGGAATCTGTGGAGGAGCTTGACAAGGAAAAGCTGAAGACCAAGATGGTTGTGAAGAGACAGGACTGGTCAGAGAGGAGAGAGTCTCTACAGAAGCAAGATGCCCTCCGTGAGTCTGACTCCTCTTCCCTGTGTGCAGATGACAAAGGTTTTCTGGTTCGGGGCCAAAGCAAATCCCAGAGCAGCCCAGACTCTGGCCCATTGGAGGCAAAAGCTGCCAGCACCACCTTGAAAGATGTGCTGTATAAAAAACTTAACACACGTGCCTGTGAGGGCATCCCTGAACCGTCTGGTACCAGCAGTTGTGAAAGTGAGGCAGGGCTCCGATCACCTCTGTGCTCCATTCACCCAGACAGGCAGCACTCCAGACAGGGCAAGGAGAGTGTGAAGCCAGACAGGTTGGACTTCAAAGCTCCCAGCATAGAGTTTACCAGGAAGAGGTTGTCATTTGAAGAACGGGAAGACTGCATGTGTCGGATATCTTCCAGCATCCATGAGAACCTCCACTTTGGCTCCACCAGGTCCAAGAGCCTCCAGCTGGACTCAGCCATATCTCATGACCACATGAAGGGAGGCCTGGGCAGTGTTCACACTAGCCCTGAGGGTTTGGCCCCCAAGCTGTTCTCTGGTAGGGGGGAGAGTGCTGTGGAAAAGTTGCAGCTCATCTCCTCAGCAGAGAATCCCCTCCGAAAGACATCTTCTGAATACAAACTGGAAGGACGTCTTGTTTCCTCTCTGAAACCCCTGGAAGGCACTCTGGACATTGGCCTGCTATCGGGGCCCAGGGTCTCCAAAACAGATACCTGTCTATCCAAGATGGTGGAGAACACAAGTGACAGTACATCGATGGGTCCTCCACTGTGGCTCCAGAACCCTACTGAGAGACAGATATCCTGCCCCCAACTCAAACCTGCTGAGAAACCGAAGAGCCCCTTGGCCTGTGCACCAAGCCCTGGACCTGGTATGTCTCTGAATTGCGTAGTTTCCTCCAAAGAGCAGCCAAGTCGTTCAACCGCAGAGTTAAAATGCAGTAGCAGTGGTGAAAAACCACAGGATAGACATAGTGAATCAATAAAAGTCCCCATCTCCAAAGGGGAGGCCTCAACTTTTACAACTAAACAAGACAGCAGGACCAGTATGAAAGCCAGTCCGTCGCTGGCACATGAACACAGAAGCACCCGACACAGCCCTCACTTCTCCTCATGTGGAAAAACGCCCTCCATACGGGAGGTCAGCAATGAAGATCAGGAGGATGAAATGGAACAGCAGGAAGTGACACCATGCACTACAATACATAACGCTGGCACCTCCAAGACCGCAGATCCTTTGACTTTGAATAAGCTACAGCTTGACATAAACACTGCCCCTGCACCTGCACAAGTGGCAACCCCCGTCACAACTGCCAATGAACCTTTACCTGTGTCTGTGACACCTGCTATAAACTCTGCATTAGAGACAGGCCAACTTAAAAGCTGTGAGAAACCAGTTACTGTACAGAGCTCAAACTTGACTTCTTGTTCTCAAGGGAATATACAAACTAACACTGTATCTGTGCACTACATTCTAGAGGATGTCCAGCACCTTTCAAAACAGCAGTTGTTAATCCACAGCTCCTCTTCACATAGCAAACCACAAGTTTCTGTCCTAACACCAGCCGCTGGTCCTGCAGAGGGAGGTAAAACCTGTAGTTCAAAACCAAGTCAAGAGTGCACTGAAGGTTCCACTAGCAGGGAGAGTGTACAGTCTAACAGGTCAGCAGTGAAGGTGGTCAGTGGCACAGGCAGCTCCTGTTTAAAGAAAGAAATCAACACATGTGCCACAGTTGAAAATAATGCCCCTGGAAAAGTGGAAGCTAGCTCAAAAGTGGAGCAGCAGGGAGGTGTTTCTAAAGGAGCAGTGAACACGGCAACTTCATTAAATGGGGCTGTAGAAGTCACGCTGAATGCAATTCAAAAGAAGGATAACACTGTGCTTGTTGGTGCAATAGAGAGTAGTAGCAGACCGAAGCAGAAGAGAGATGATCCTATATCACCAAAGACAAAGAACAGAGGCAATGTGGAGAGTAAAGAGACAGAGCAGCTGCTATCAGCTAACCATCCACTTGAGAAAGCACGACCCAAATCACCTGAGGCAGAACATTCCATCTGCAAAAAAGAGAAAACTGAAGTCAGTGTGAAAGAGATTATCACAGCCCCAACAATCAAACTGAAACAGTCATCTACAGCACATGCAACCGAAACTGTGTTGAGTCCCAAAAATAATTCAAGGCCTGACCCCCAGCCTGCATCGCACACTGTTAAGAAGACTGAGAAAGAGACAAAGACGGCTGATGTGAAGTCTCCTAGTACAACTCCTGTTCCAGTAGTCAGGGGCAGTGTAGATTCAAAGGGGAGAGATTTCTCTAAAGAACCCACACTCTCAGTAAAACCCAGTCAAGTGATACATAACCCTAAACAAAAAGAAACTTTGCTGCAAACCACTGGACTCAGCTCTGACTTGAAACGGGAACAACCAGTGCGGCTGACACCTGCAACTCCTGCTACCAGAGAAAGTATTGATATAAAGCAAAGTGAAATCCAACCCAAAAGCGTTGTAGCAACCTCAGCTCATATAATAAAAGAAAATATGGACTCGAAACTCAAATCTCTCCCTCCTAAAACTCTAACCGCACCTTCAGCTCTAAAGCCCTCTGTAGCTCCAACACAAGTTGTAAAACAAAGTCTTGATGCCAAACACAAAGAGCCCTCACCCAAAACCCAACCTCCAGTCGTTAAAGACTATGTTGACTCGAAACCAAAAGATGCTGTGTCAACTCCTACTGCACTTCAGCCACAGCAGCTCAGGAAGGAGCCTGTGCCACAGTCAGATGTTCCCTCCCAGTCTGATCGTCCACCAGTGCTGCAAAATCCTGCAGTAAAAAGAGAAGCACATCCACCAGGCAGTGGAGCTCTCTCAGGCAGGGCCTCCAGCTGCACAGCTCAGGAGCCTGTGGTCAAGGTGTCCAAAGAAGGCCCCCGGTCTGAGGGAACCAGATTGGACACTCACAAGGGCCCTGGTGGAGCTGATGCGTCAGGGTCCAGGTATGGCACACACGATTCCAGAGCTAGCACCTCTGACAAACAAGTGTCCTCCAGCCGCAAGGACCAGGCTGAGAGGAAGAAAAAAGACACTGCTCACGAGGCTGTGTCTGCACAGAAAAACACAAGAAGAGACGCACCGAGAGCTGTTACCTCTGCATCAAAAGACAGCGGTACAGGTTCGGACAAAGACACTGCTCGGTGCAAACAGCAGAAGGAGTCACCACGTAGTTCCACCAACAAAAAGTAAAAGGGGGGATTGAAAATAACAGTCACCAATATTGTTTTAGAGATTTTGAGTTTAAGAAATGTTTTGTGCAAGCATCATCATGCCTTCTTCTTTGTTTGAGGACCGGTGAAGCTGTTACTGTGTTCATTATGCTG
>OMLB01017816.1:0-45525 GCA_900302555.1 Myripristis jacobus
GGGGGGGCGTCTGGATTAAAGAGAGTGGGAATTTAGGGAGGCTTGGTGGAGGTGGGGGCTTGGTGGTCTGTTGACAGTGTTTTATTAGTATGCTGAGGGGTGACCCAGTAAGGGGAGATTGTTGTGCTGGAAGGAGGATGGATGAAGCATTGGGAATAATGGAGTTTTCTTGGTGGAGCGCTATAATCCTGTCATTGTCTAGCAGAGAACAAAAGACAAAAGAGGGCTATCGCAGCCACCCCTTCCTCTGCCAAAGCCAGCACAACTACTAGGACACACCAAATCCCATTCCCTCCCAACTGGGTCACTGAAACCTACCAGGACCCTTACTCCGAAGTTCACCTCAGTTGTCACATTAAAATCTTCATTTAAACGGGTGCTGAGACTGAAAGTTTCTTTTTCGGGAAAGACAGCAGTGAGCATGCAGCATCTTGTCCAGCAGCCCTTTAGGAACACATGGATGGATTTATGAGTCAGGATTCACAGCGATGATCAACAGGGGCCTGGTGACGAGCCACAAACAGGCTCCCTCCACCCGGCCATTAGGTTGCATGCGTCTGGCATGTTAACCCTCCTGTAGGCAGTTACCCATGCCATTGTTTAAGGGCAGTCATCTGATGCACCGGCAGCAATAATGAAGTAAAAAGCATTCGAGAGGTTCAGAGCAGAAGGCTGTTTTCGATGTCCCAATACCTTTTTCCTGGTGCATCCTTGTCTGGTGCGAGCATTACCCCCCTGTCTGCCTCAGATCCTCATATCTCCCCTCCCACTGGAGGCAGATGGCAGCATGTGAAGCGTGTCAGCACTGTGGGGTCTAATGTACACTAACCCTTAAATTAAAACATAGGGGGATTTCAGATTTAACCACAAGACAGTGCAGCCTAAGCGACCGATTCCTGATCTTTGTCTTGGCTTGTCTGAGATCAGGGACGAGACAGCAGAGACGCTTAATTCATCAAAGATATATATTTTCATGAAACTATTAGGGCTGTGAATGTTTGGCCTATAAAGAGATCCAGTTTAATTTATGAGTCACTGGCTGGCGATTTGATATAAGACTGATTTTGTTTCTTGGAGTGGTTTGATTCAAGTTTGTAAGCTACAGTTTGAGTAAATGATTTCTTTGAGAAATAAGGACAACTTTTTCTTATCCATGAAATAAGCACGTGCAGTAATGCAAGACTGTTCTTTTGCTCTAAATTGTTAAAAATCAGTTAAAGTAGTTACTGAGACATTATATAAATTGATTTTTAAAAAAAATAGTTCTGTTAGATCACCACAGTGTTAAGCCTGTGTTTTTTTTTTGTTTTTAATTTAAGAATTCAGTGATGTGATTCAGAACAGCTAATATCAATTCAGGCTGAAGTCAGGGCAGTTTTTCTATTTCTTTCTTTTAGCAGTTTGATGCAATTGAATTGGTAGAATTGGTAACTGGTGCAGTGAACAAATCGCTAGACATCATAGAGAACTGCGCTGCCTTGCAGTCCTGAGACAAACTATGTTTACTGCATTAAGACTGAAGCAGATAGTGTCAAATAAGTTCTCAATCAGAGATCAGTAATACTCATTTGATTTTTTTAAAAGTCTTTTTCTGATTGTTTTAATGTTGTGGAGCTCATTGCATTGCAGACTTCACCTAAAGTAGTTGAAAGTAAAGCACAAAAAGAATTGACTAATACCATGTGTCCCATGTCTGCTGTTTTGTGTCAAGCTCACTGATGGTGCTGGCCATTTTTAGAGTGTCAGATTAAAGAATCAGAGGAGGGCTTATCTCGGATGAACGAGTACATTTCAAGTCGTCCATTTAACCTCCTATTTTTCCATATCATATCAGTTGTATTTCAGATTGCACTCTGTACTTGAGGAGTGTTTGCTGCTGTGTCTGGGAGCTCTGTCCCTTTGTTGACCCCGTTCAACATCAGCCTGCCGAAGTCTGGAGGTTGTCTTGCAGCTTCAAAGTGACAGTTTTACAGTGAATCAGGCAGGTATTAGTACCCGTATCCCTCTCCCTCTCTGTTTCTGTCTCACAATCGAGCTCACCCCAAAGCACTGAACATCAGTCAGCTCACAACAAAGAGGTAGCAGCCGAATGAATTCTGACTGACACACTGTTATAGTCTGCTTGAGTTGTATTTGTTGGGAAAATATGTTCAAGTCTCAGAGTGTCAGGGCAGGTTACTGTTGTAGGGCTAGATCAAATGTCCCCCGGGTGCTGAAGTAAATGTGTAGAGACTGTGAGGAGGGGAGTCTGACCTGAGGCCAGAGCTACAATGGGCAAATCCCCAGATCACAGTGGGCCTCCATCACTCTCCCAGTATGAGCTCTGGGCACTGGAGAAGTTAAGGACTGGATTTACCACACACCGTAACATACCGGCTCGCACTCTTAACACACTAAACCTTAAACTTAACTTTTATAGATTGGCCAGCTTTTGCAAACATGAGTGTGTTTGCCAACACTGAAAACAAAAAAGGGGAGAAGTAGCAGCTGAAACTGATTACCTTTATCCGTCACCAACCAGTTTTTCTGCCACAACTGGACCAGGGAGATTTGCACCAAAACAGTGACACAATGAGAGAAGAATGGATGGCTGCAACCTGGGAAATCTCATGTTCCTCTGCTGAGAGCAGCAGGTCATTACAAAGAGCCTGTTACCTCATCTCACCAGGCCTTAGGTGTGTCACATGGGCCAGATTCATAGATAGAGGAAGGGATTAGTTCCAGTGTTGTGCCGTGGGTGTGCATGTATAACTGTGGCTGACTGGGTATACTCTGTAAGGGACTCTGAGCACTACAAGGGAGTAATATTTGTACTGCTGAAATGATTAGTCAATCAGCGGAATAGTAATTGATTGTAATTTGGATAATCAATTAAATGTAATAGTCATTTATCAAGTAAAAATGCCAACACTTACTGGTTATGGCTGCAAAAATGCTCAGATTTGCTCACTTTTCTCTGTTCGTATCATTATAAAATCAATACTTTGGGATTTTTTGGTCGGTGGGCAGACCAACAAAACATGATGAAGAAACCGTTCTTGGACAACTCATTTGTCATTTCTTTTGGCACTAGACTAACTGATTGATTGCTTCATTGAAAAAAATAATCAATAGATTAATCAGCAATGAGTATAATAATTAGTTACACTTTATTATAATTTGTTGAGAAAACGTGTAGAACTTCCTGAACATATATATATATATATGCTGTCAAACATTTCTCTAGGTCTCTCTGGGCCAGCAGGCACAATATTGGAATGCATACCCAGTGATGAAGCTCGAGGAGCTGCTGTATTATTGAGTGTGTGATGCCTGAAGAGGCCGTTTAACGCTGCCGGTGTTTGGCTGAGCTGCTGCTGTGCTGGAGCTGGAGCTGGCATGTAATCTGTGTGTGCTTGCTGGTGCAGGGGTTAACAGAGCCGGACAGAGCAAGAGGGACAGAGTTAACTGTAATCTATCACACGACAAAGAGCTATTCATAAGAGGGTTAAACTGATTAGGGAGACAGGAGGATTGAAGAGAGAAATTTGGGGGAGAGGGAGGGGCGCGCTGTCAGAGGCAGGGGGCCGGCCCCAGACTTATGATTGTATTCAAATCAAAACACATCCCACAATGCACCTCTGCCTGGCTCTCTTATGCACATAAGGATGGACAAAGGCAAACAGCGGTGATGCCTCTCCAAACAGAATAATCTGTCTTCCTCCATAGTTGCCGCTGCTATTGTATAATATGAATTTCAGTGTACCCCACGCATTACTATATGTCAATAAGGAGCAATGGGAACTGCCCCCACAAAAATCACAAGTCCCTTCCGTTTCCTTGCAGTAATGAAAGCCTGATCCCACTGCTTTATTTGTGAGAGGCTGAAGAAGCAAAAATTGACTAGATCAGCTTGGAGGAAAAAAAAACACAATAAGCAATATTATAATCCACTTTACTGCATGCAGTCGAGCTGTTGTCAACCCTGAGTACATCCCAGGTTGAGGACAATAACCTGGGTAAAATTAAAGTGATCTATGCTGCACTTCGTTTGGTTGCGCTGCAGTGATTTCATCCGTGTGTGATAAAAAGCCTCATGCATAAATCTACATTTAAACCTGTTGTTGGAGGACAGAAACCACAAGACATGGCTAGCGGTGCGCCAGTGGCACCGCTTCAAAAGCTGAGTGATTCCTAACCTGCCCCCCACTGGGAGAGAGAACCTGACTCTTGCTAATATGAAGAAGGGTGAGTCTTGGAGGTTCACACAGCGCCAGTGGATTAGTGTTTCCATTTTTTCCCCTTGGCTGCACAGCAGCAAGACCTGTTGGAACAAGGGCTCATTTTAAGGTAGACTGAAGCCGTCATGTGAGCCCTGTCGGGGGAAAAAACAGCGAGGAGGACAGGCACGAGAAAGGAGCAGCGACAGCTATTGTTTCAACCTCTGTCCCGCTTAGGGTCAAAAGATGTGGGGGCTCTCAGAGAGGAATTGTGGACATTGTGCTAATGTAGAACAAGGGGGGGATGATGAATGTGTCTGCTTGAGGGTTACGGCTTGCTGGGGTCAGAAAGGTCAACCTCTCATTGGTTGTAGTCACTGGATTATCGATGCACACATTCTGGGTAACCTCCATGTAACCTCTCCTTCAGTTCCTCTTGGAGTCAGACCACGGGTGGCTTTGTTGATTTGTTGATTTTCCATCTCATCTTCAATTGTTTCAATATATCTGTGAGTAAATGGGAATAATTCCCAAGCCTCCAATAAATTAGAAGCATTCTGCAGGTTTTAAGTAGGTTTTAAAGGCAGACTGTGCAGTTTCAAATGGTCATGCACACCATTTTGTTTAAGGATGGATTGAAGTATGTTAAGGATGAGGCTGAGGAACGTAGGTAGTCTTGGCACGAACCCCTCAGGTTCATGCCGAGACTATTTGCCCATTGAATTAATGTAACACTTTTAAATAAAATGTAATGTTTTGTTGTCAAATGTACACATGAAGCAAAATGCTCTTATATTTTAGGTTATGATGGGTTAAAGAGTTGTATACTTTTGATAATTAAGTGGCATTCATCATTCCTTACCACATCATAACAAGGTTGGGGTGCCCTTCCCTTTCAAACTGCATAGTCTGCCTTGAAGCTGATATCTGTGCATCAGTGACAAATGTAACCGGGGCACTGGATGCTTTTTTTCCCTTTGACATCCTCCGTGCAGAGCACCTGCTGTGTGCCTTTTTGAGATTCCACCCCAAGTTCAGAAATGCAATATTCAAATTCAAATAAAACAACATTTGTCACTCAACGTCAGCTTTTTTTTATTGTCTGTGCACAGATTGAAACGAAAACAGGGTCATCTTTCTCGGCCCCTTGTGCTGCTCTATGTGTCACGAGCCATTTGTCTGTTATTTAAATCTCCACATGTGTTTTTTCCCCACTTGTAATTTTTCAAATCTTCTGCCAGTACAAACCCACCCCCTGTGTGATCGACCCTCCCCTGCCCGTGTTTGGCCCCGTTGTGTTTCTACAGCAACTGAATTCAAATCTAAACTCCCAGTCCGGGGTTTTTTCTTGGTCTCATCACTATGGCAACCTGAGAGAATGAGGAGTGGGGGGCTGCCGTCTCTTTGTAGTGATGGACGGGATGGAGGCCGAGAGAAAGGGTTAAGTGTTTGACGGTGAAACCAGAATTCCCCTGCAGAGAGGCAGGGCCAGGGCAGCGCACCAGGTTTTGAAAATCAACACGTATGTGCACCCACGTGCTTTTTTGAGCCCACACGGCCGGCGAAAGGCTCATCCACCACCGGGAATTCTACAGGTTGTATTTTTGTATCGTAGTGTAAAATTTTACAAGAAGCTCTGCTAGCCATAATAAGCTCAAAATATCCCACAATATCCATCCACAGGGGATTAGGTGTGTGTGTGTGTTAAAGAGGGTGTGTGTGGTGCTCCACGTGAAAGTGTTTTTCTTCTTTGCCTGCGGAGTTAATTCCGTGTGCAACTGGAAAAGGGTGCATAGGAAATGGGGCAGCTCAGGGAGGATCACTCAAAGAGAGATGAGAAGACAGAATGCCTGAAGTTTTCCCCACACCTGTTATCATCTGTATGCACATTTCCTCCCTCTGAGCCGTGCCCAGTTGTTTAAATGATGCTGACTTGGAATCAGAGGCTCTGTTTTATGGAAACTCTAACTGAACACCGCCCATCAAAGGCATGGCCTGTCTTTTAGGAGGTCAGTCAATCATTAAACCCAACTATTAAGCGGCAGCAACAGCCCCAGTCTGGAATGCAGGGTTAATTGTTAGCCATTGTTGTCTCTTTTTTAACCACGGTGTGCTGTTTCACCCTGTCTTGAGGCTGTGTGTTTTAAGTAAATGAATTTCATACCACCAAGGCTCTGTTCCAGCCACTGCTGTCTGAAGTGAAACCAACACTGAATAGTGAGGATATTGTGTTCCTTGTGATATTGTTGCTGCATCACTTCAAGGGTGAATATTGAATATTCAGGAAATCTGACTCTGTGGGGAGATGGCCTCAGGTGCCAAACTTCAAGGTGCGCAAAAAAAAAAAGATTCAGTGAGGAGACTATAATTTAGTTTTCTACCTCATGGTTATTCATTTGCCCTGTTTGAGAAGTCCCCTTCAAAATAGTCAGTGCGGGTTATTTTTTTTCAAACTTTGTGCTCCGTATGTAAACAGGGTTTTCATTAACTCAGGGCAGTGGAATGTGCCTGCCTCTAACAAACATTATTGTAAGCTTATATCCTCTAAGCTGCTTGTTAGCTGCAAACTAGCATGATGGGATGCTGGAAAATTTCCCCACAGTTTCTTTGTTTACTTTCAAACTCCTTTTGGCTAGTCTGTGGTATGAGCAACTTGTGTGTTTCCCCCTTGCACGCATCCTCCTGTCGTTTAAAGCCCTGAGATTGAAGGGGTAAAAAGAGTTCATTGAGAAACAGAATAAAAGGAAGGGGGGTGGGCAGGGAAGGGTAACTTCAGTACCCTGAAAACCAGGCTGCAGTCACCAGGCAACCAACAGATCAAGTTTCAAAGCCTGACAAGGAGTTGTAAGAAGTATAGAATGAGGGGGAGAGAGGGTGGGGTATGAGTGTGTGCTCGAAATACGTGTGCTCTCGAGTGTGTGTGTTTGTGCGTGTGGTGTGCGTGCGTGCGTGCGTATGTGTGCTCGTGCAGTCACGAGTTCATACTGTGCATCTGCTATGCTCTGTGGTGTTTGTCTTTGCCAAATCTCCCTCTTTGATAAACAAAAACAGGTGGCTCATTTCATAACGCATCTCTCGTAGAAATCCTTCCTCAGCTGGCATTTTTCTGAAATACAAAGGCAACAAATGTTACACTAAAGAACACATTTGCTATTTTGGTAATTTCATAAAAGCTGCGTTCAGGCATTCCTATCGTGCTCGTCCTGGCTCTGCCCTCCGCAGCACGAAGCCCAAATGATAGGACGTCTTCTTCAGCTATAATCTTGCACATCATCACAACCGTCGCGTGAGTGATTCATGTATTTACCCCTCTGTAACCCAAGGCCACTGGTCTTTCTTCTAAACTACTCCCATTTTCATAATGGGACCAAAAAATGTTAAGTCATTATGTGGTCGATTATTTGCTACACACATGAAAGCCATACTTTTGTGTGTGTGCGCGCGCATCCACAATGTGCATGGGTTTGAGCTCCAGCTTAAAGTCTGAGTTTTGACTTTGACTGTGGCCTTTATGACACTGGATGCCTGTGTCCTCTGGATGGTAAGCCCTCTGCATGCTGACTCTGCCTGTCTGGCTGTGTGTGTGCTGACCCCGAGGTCTCTCTCTCTCTCTCTCTCTCTCTCTCTCTCTTCCCCTCTCTCTCCCTTCCTCTTTGCCCCCCTCTTCCACCAGGCCGTGTATCTCTGACCCGGGGTGCCTCTCTGCTGGTGGAGCGGCTGACCCTGGAAGATGAGGGCTGGTTCGAATGCCGCATCCTTTTCCTGGAGAGTAAAACGGACGAGTTTCGCAACGGCACATGGACCTTCCTCTCCATCACAGGTGCAGCACCGCGGGGTTTTTGGGCAGTCAGTAGCTGCTCCTTTTGCTGCTTGTCACTGGCACTGTCCATGTTTAGAACGGCCGCAGCATGGGGCATTTCCTGAGGAGTATTATTGTAGTGTGTCAAGGGATACTGCGTAATGGTCCATGTTGCACATGGTGATCACATCTTGGCTTTGTCTGTGCCTTGCCGTCTGTGAGCGGATGTCAACAAAGGAGTCTGTTTGCAGAATAACTGCACACGTAGATACAGACAGTGTGTATGGCCTCTGTTCCTTTCTCTCTCTCACACACACTCTCTCTTTCTTTGTCTCTTTCCCACACACATTGACACCAGCCATGCCCCAGGTAATTCTGTGAGTGGAAAGTGGGGATTTAATCCAATTGTACGAAACCCTACATGTGTTGCATCAAGTTACGGATCAACACTGCACACCTTTGTTACGCATGATATAATTACATCCGAGCACTTACTGTGTTACACTCTCATAGATTTTCACCACAGAATTTGTCTGGTAATCCCACAGTCAAGCTTGTCATGGAGACATGTAGTTAGAGAATGATGATATATGATAAAGATGGCTTGATGGACACTTTAATCCAAAGGGCCTCAGTACAATGGGTGCATGTTTAGCACTGATAGCCCCGGTGGGAAACAAACCACAAACCCCGGTAGTGTAGAATCCAAGATCCACCCACTCTACCGCAGGCGAAATGTGCTTAAAGATGGACTTTAAAAACATTGTCCTACTGACAGATACGGAGATCAGATTCCAGGTAAAATATAGCCTCTTTCAACATTCAGCTACTGCAACCAGGGTCAAAGGTCACGTAAGGTGTGTAGTTCTGCCCAGTGTAACGGCTCAGTAGACATTACAAATGAATAATTTCTGAACTGAAACAAGTGTCTCATCTGTGTCTTTGCTTGTTCTAGCACCACCTGTGTTTATCAAGACCCCGCCGACATTCGTGGAGGTTCTGCTTGGAGACTCCTTGACTCTCAGCTGTGGAGCCCACGGCAACCCTCGACCAACTGTCGTCTGGCATAAAGATGAGAGCCCAGTCGAGAAACATGAAAAAATAAAGGTGAGGCAGATGGCCGTTGCAGTGCTTTGATAAAATACTACAACTTTATGTAGGAATTATTGCTTTGATATTCCAGTGCAGCTAGTTTGTTTTCCTATCCATAATTATCCTTATTCTCTAGACCTGCCCAAAGGTTGATCACTGCTGACAGCTTCTTGAGCGTTCTCCTTCCTCCCCCCATCTGTTCAGACCTCTTAATATTTCCTCAACACCCCTCCCCTTCTTTTAGGTGCTCAATGGTACCTTGTCTTTGGCCACTGTTACAAGAAATATCTCAGGAGTGTACAAATGTCACGTGTCCAACTCAGAGGGGAACCTGACCCATTATACCCAGCTGCAGGTCAAAGGTCAGTGTTCAACTGTCTTCTAACCATCTGGGATAGGAAGAATCTCTGCCTGACTCTCATTGAGCATATGGTGTGATGGTGTGTACCACAAAACTCTGTTGTAGTTTATTAGAAAGCAACATTTTCTATATATGTTTGGCTGGCAGATTAAATATCATTGTTTTCTGTACTCCTTTTCAAAGGCTGTATCATATTGAGCAAACAGCTTGCGATTCTGGTTTACATAGTCCATACTGCCACCTACAGTCCATCCCCGGCATTTGCAATAAGAATCCATATGACTTACCTACACTCAGGGCTGATCTCTCCATTAATCCTCATATTACTGACTGCATCACTGACGTACATTTATGTGACTCAGCGTTGTTGACAGATGGCCTATAGAGAGGCGTAAAGTTTACGTCATGGTGACTCACATTTTCTCTCAACTTGCCAAAAAGGTCCTCCAATCATCATCATCTCACCAGAGGACACCACTCTCAACATGTCCCAGGATGCAGTTCTGCAGTGCCAGGCCGATGCCTACCCCTCCAATCTCACCTATGAGTGGTTGAAACAAGGGCAGAATGTTTACCATATTGAGTAAGTGAACATCTTGGCACTATCCACAATCCTAAGTCTTTAATATGGATTTTTTTTTCAATCAGCTCAGACACACTTTGACAGTATTCTTATTTCCTTCAATGGTATACAGTAAAGCAAATAAATTAGGTATACTGATTTTTATGAATGTTCTCATGCCAAGGATAGAGCACCAATCTCACAGGCATATTTCCGCAGCAGCTGCCAGTACAATTGGGTCTAATTAGATTGTTGGTAAGTCATTTAAAAGAGAGGATCATGAGCAGTGTATAAACCTGAGACAAATGAGATTGCCATACAGATTAAGATGACATCATTCAAGGTCACGGTCGAATATACAACCACTATGAACAATTTTTTTTTATTCTACAAAAATCTCTAAAGCATAGCATCTGAATATATATTCTTAGATCACCTCATGAAGATGCAAAGCTCATTTTCTCTGATGTCTTTTGGCTTTAGGTCCCTTAAGTCCAGAGTCAAGGTTTTGGTGGATGGCACGCTCCTTATCCCTAATCTCATCCCAGAAGATGCCGGCAATTACACCTGCATTCCGACTAATGGGATTTTGACCCCACCCTCTGCTTCTGCACATCTGAAAGTGAAACGTAAGGGTTTGATTTCCTACGAGACACAGCACCTGTTAAGCATTTTATTGTAATTGACCCCTTCTTCTTCTTCCTCTGTCATAGATCCTGCACGAGTTGGCCGAATGCCTAGAGAAACATATTTACCAGCTGGCATGGAGGGGGTCATTGTCTGCCCTGTCCAAGCTGATCCCCCTCTGCTTTACGTCAACTGGACCAAAGATGGGGACAGTTTGAACCTTGACAATGTAAGTCATGAGACATGGAAACTTAATGTCTTATACAATTAAAATTGTCTCATATTGTAACCAAACAACATGCTTTCTGAATCACTCTATGTAACTGTAAATACAATTTTCCTCTTTTGACCTCTTCAGTTCCCAGGCTGGATGGTGAACTCTGAGGGCTCAGTCTTCATAGCTACTGCCAACGATAATGCTGTGGGCATGTATACCTGCACTGCCTACAACAGTTACGGCACCATGGGTCAGTCTGAACCCACCCAAGTCATTCTGCAGGTAAAGCTGACCATCACAACTCTACCATCAGTCAGAGAGAAAACCTTTTCTTGTAAATGTTCACAGTCAAACATGGGTAGACTTAAAGCTCTCTCTCCCTCTTCAAGGACCCCCCATCATTTCAAGTATCGCCACGACCTGAGTATCTGCAGGAGGTGGGCAGAGAGTTGATTGTTCCCTGTGAAGCTAACGGAGACCCTGCACCTAACATAACTTGGAGCAAGGTACAGGACGGACGTTCCACTCAGATATAGTTGAAGGAGCTTCATAAACTGTCTGTGTATGCTCCCATGACATCTACTGATCTATTTGTACATGTTCTTGACGTCTTATTTGCAGATTGGCCCTACTCCTCTCTCTCCATACACTGTGTTGGCTAATGGCTCCCTCCTGCTGCAGCCACTCAGTAAAGACCACCACGGGGGCTGGGAGTGCCTGGCTACAAATCGTGTTGCCACTGTCAGTGCAGGCACTGTAGTCATGGTGCTGGGTGAGTGTATTTCTGCAGAGTTATATCTGGTAATACTCTCGACTAGAATTTTATTTTAATGTATATACTTGGATTGTCTTCATGCCCAGACATAGAGCACTGCTTCTGTTTCCCTTAGGCACCAGTCCTCAAGCTGTGTCTTCAGTGTCTGTCAGCACTGAGATGCACCTGGCCAATGTGTCTTGGGTGCCTGGCTTTGATGGTGGATACACCCAGAAGTTTACTGTTTGGTCAGTAATACTATATGTTCTCAACAATCAGTGATGCTGTTTTTCTGCTCTGTATCCTGGTGTTTATATATTTGTTGTTCACCCTTCTTTCCAGGGTCAAGCAGGCATCCAGAGGGAAACATGAATGGGCATCTTTGCCTGTTCCCACATCCAAAAACAACCTGCTGGTCACTGGGTTACTGGCAGGCACCAGCTACCAGTTCAGTGTCCTACCTCAGAATAAACTCGGCTCCGGACCCTTCAGCGAAATTGTTTCTGTGCGAACTCAAGGTCTGTGCATGTTAAACTATAATCTGTTTGATTTCTCCTTCTCCTGTATCCAACACTCTGTTTGTTTTGCTGCATATATTGCAAAAGTGTTAGCTCATCTTGGGTATCCTCATCAGCTGCGCCAACGTACGCACCACCAGTGGTCACAGCTCTCCCGACCCTGGACCCTCCCATACTCCTGTCAGCCAACCGGACTGGTGAAGGCATTCTCCTGCAGTGGTCACCCCCTGAAGCCCTGTCCTCTCCACTGACGGGCTTCGTGCTACAGGCCCGCAGGGACCAGGGTCAGTGGGTCATCCTCAGCAGTAATATCAGTGCCAACCAGAGTGAACTACTAGTACAAGGACTATTGAGGGTAAGGATCGGTTTCACTGTTACCTATGAAATTCTCTTTATTTCTTTTAAATTCCTTTTAATGTCTGCTGAGTGTGAGTTTGTCTTTGTCTGTCCAGCATGGTTGATATTGCTACTCATTCTAGCCACCCAGTTCATCTTTTGTTCATTTAAAAAACACTGCTGTTACTGCTGCTTGAAATGTACTAAAAATACAGTCTTATTTTTCTGTTAGAACTGAGCGCAATAAACTCGTAATCTTTTTTTCTCTCTCAGGACTCCAATTATGATCTGAGGCTAATGTCTCGTAGCAACAAAATACTCAGTGAGCCCAGTGAATCTGTTTATGTGTCCACCCTGGGTAAGTTTCTTAGTTCAGCATGTACATAGTGTGTGGGTTTTTTTTTAAATCAAAATTTAAGTTTAATTGTATTATGTAACATTGGGTCTTTTATCTGTTATATGTCATTGTACTATTGTTTTGTTTTTATTGCATTTATTGTTTTTATTGTTTTTTGCTGTAAAGCACTTTGGGAGGCCATTGGCTGTTTTTAAATGTGCTATATAAATAAAGCTGGCGTTGACACTGACATTGACATGTAACAGCATTTTCCAGAATTTAGCATTGTTTATAAGTAGCATTGTGATCTGTAAACCACCAGTATTGAGTTAGTGCCTGATTTATCTACAGGTATGGAAATATACCCCCTGCGCCCAAGTTTCCTGGAGTTTGTTCCTGAACCTCTGTTGGCTGGTGTGTTGGGTGGGGTGTGCTTCCTGTTTGTGGCTATCATCCTCTCCTTGGTGACAGCATGTTTTATGAGTCACAGAAGACAACGTCGACGCAGAAAGAGAAGAGAAGGTAAAGAATAGAATTGGAAACCACAAACAGTTGTTTTCAAGCCAGTTTTTAATCTGAAGTAATTAAAGTAATGTCTGATTGCTTGTCATAAAGTTGCTTGACATAAATGTTCAAGTTTATTTAAAGCCCAGTATCACTGTTTACAGTCTCAAAGGACTGTTTACACCAAACATGATGACACCCCGACTTAGATCCTCATCGTGGGCAACAAAAATGAATCCTCAAAAAATAGATATGATGATAAAGGAAATAATATATAGTTTTATCTGTCTATCTGTCTATCTATCTGTCTTTCTGTCTATCTATTTTAGAATATAGAGTTGGTAAACCTAAACCACCATCATATTTTGACTCCTAATTTTCAGTGGACTGTTTTCATGATCCCATAATTTTGTTATTTTTAGTTTTACTATTGTTTGATTGTTTTTTTCTTTTCAGATCTCCCCTCTGCCCTCCAGAAGAGTCCATCTTTACAGTAAGTGTTCATCTTTACCAGCACCCATCTCTCATGACATTTTATTATTTTCTCACACCGTATTTCAATTTCTATTTATGCATTTTTAATTTAACAGTTTGTACTGTATCTGTTACACTAATTCTTGGCCTTATGAATGTTTTGATTCTTCTGATCTGATTTTTCCTCCTCTCTGTCCTCAGAGCTCGCTCGCCTTCTCACAGCCCCGACAGTGTCCTAAAGTTGAAGCTGTGTCCTCCCCTTCCCTTCTTCCCCAACTCCTCCTCCTCGCAGTCTGATCGTTCCTCCTTTGACAAAGGCAGCCGTGGGGAATACCAGGACCAGCGGAAACAACTCCTGTCCAATTCATCTCCACCACCTCATTACACTCTCTTTGAGAGTCACCTCGGGTCTCAGGCCCCCTCACCAACTGCTCTGGAGTCCATCTCTAGAGGCCCAGATGGACGCTTCATCGTCAAACCCTTGCCAGAGGGTTCCAGCCCCACCAATAAGAAAAACTTGAAGAAGGACATCCTGCAAAGTAATGGTGGTGCAAGTGGCACCGGGAGCAACCGGACATCATTCAGGGACTCTCCAAAGTCAAGCATCTTGAGCTCTGACAAGGAAGAGAGAAAAGAATCCCCATTTACTGTGGATGTCCCCGAGTTGAGCAGGCCTCCCTCTTCCCCTGGAAGAGTAAAAGCCATGGCCAGAAACTTCTCCCGTCATGGCTGCTTCTACTCTGATGACGAACAGGGTTCAGAGGCCCTCTTAGAAAGGGCCAGCTTCTACTCAGACAACAGTGAGAAAAAAACAAGTGATTCCCTAAGAAAATACCGTATACCTGGCCACGCTGAAGATCTGTTTCCTAGTTTGGGTAGGAGAACCAGGCTCTTGGATAGAGAGAGAGACAGACCACACCATTCCAGCTACCAGCCTATGGAGAGAGAGAGCCAGCTAACTAATGCCAGTACCCTGATCTCACAGCTTGACAGTGAGCTGGAGGGGGACAGCATTAGCAAATGTGTCAAATTGGCAAAGGAAAGGGAAGAAATAGAAAGGAAGCTGGAAAGCTATACCACCAATCAAAGGACTCGAGGGCACGGGAGAGAGGAGTGTCGGTCCAATAAGACAGAAAGTCCTCACAAAGATGTGGCCAGGTCAGAGGAGGAACCCGTATGGAAACCACAAGACATTACCTTTAGACAAAAACACAGGTCCTCAGGTCAGACAAGTCGGGTCTCTGACTATAGGAGAGCCTGCTACTTTGGGAATACTAGCAGTCCTATGGACCGGCTCCCTACCTCTTGTATACAGTGGGACATTAGCCCTGTTTCATCTCTCACCAGCATCATTCCAATACAAAGTCGACGGGAAACCACCTCACCCAGGTCCCAACATCCTCACACACGTGGTCAGGAAACTACAGAGGACTCACTCCCTGTTGACTCGTCTCACTCTCCAGTTACCCAGAACACCCTGCTCTCCCCTAGCATTACCTCAGAAAGCCCACCTGTTCTTTGTCTAGGAAAGTCAGACAGAGCCAGGTCAGAGAGTCCTGGCAGAGAACTAGATATATGCCACAAGAAGTCCATGGCTGAGCAGGGCTGGAGGGACAAGACGCAGGATGGAGGCGCTGTTTTAAGGCCAAGAACCTCATATGGTTATCGTACTCAGCGTTGGGACTCGAATG
The DNA here is from genome assembly GCA_900302555.1 of Myripristis jacobus. Classification (NCBI taxonomy): domain Eukaryota; kingdom Metazoa; phylum Chordata; class Actinopteri; order Holocentriformes; family Holocentridae; genus Myripristis; species Myripristis jacobus. The sequence continues at coordinate 15,472 of OMLB01017816.1, forward strand.
TCAGAACTCCACCAGTAGATAGTGACAGGTCGGCAAGTCCAGCTCAGCTTCACACTGATGCTGCATTACTTACTCAGCCTGTGAGAGAAGTGGAAACCGATTTTACAGATAGAAGGGATCCTAGTCCCTCCAGTTATTCTACCTTACCTTATGGACAGAATAAAGTAGGGCCAAAGGCCAAAGATAGAGAGGATCATGGCAGGGATGACCGCAAGAGTTCAGGGTTTTACACTGACTTAGAGAGAGAGGGGGTGAGAACACGGTCCAGGAGGAGTGATAAATGTATTTTCTCAGATAGCCCCAGCCCTATCTCTTCATTAACTCTTGTAGAGGAGTGTGAGAGTGACCAGTCCCAATTTTCTGTTCCCAGAATGTCAGAGTCCTTCAAGGCCAAGCCTGCAGCCCCATCTCCCAAAATGTCCCCACTGCAGACAAGTGCAATTCTTGAATACTTAAGCCTTCCAGGTTTCATTGAAATGAGTGTGGATGAACCTGTGGATGAAGGAGTCGCAGACACCACTGCACAAAGTTCAGAAATAAAGCCAGAACAATCTCTGGTGGCAAAGCCAGATGTCGTTCCTCGGCACTGGGAAGTTTGTGTTCAGGAAAACCCAGAAAAAGACTCAAGCCAAAAGGCAGTTTCCTTTGAGAAAACTCATTCTGTCAGGGCTGCAGAGTCAAGTATAGATGCAAACAAAAAGCCAGATTTAAGACACTCTCTACAAGTGGAATCTAGAGATTCAGCTCTCAAAGTGAGATTTCCAGACAAGGCAGAACCAACAAGCAAGCAACTTTATCACGAGAAATCAAGGGTTCCTGTAGGGAATAGCACTAGAACCACAGACCGGCCTCAGTCTAGACTTGGGTCCAGCTCAGCCCACACTTTGTTTAGTGCAGCTAAAGGTATGGCAGATATAGTGTCAAAACATTCTCAGAGTTTTGTAGACAGTTGTGAGTCTGTCACAGAGCAATCCCAAAGACAAACTTCTCAGGGCAGCAGGACTAATAATATTGCATCACGAATATGTCAAGCCCCTGTGCCATTTCTAAAGAAATCGTTAAGCATAGGTCCCTGTAGAACCCTCTCAGGTATGGGACAGCCTCGTCCTTTCCTCAAGAAATCCATCAGCTTAGGCTCACAAAAATGGGAACACTTTGAGAGTCCAAGGACATACATCTCAGAGAGATGTTACTGGGATGAGTTTCCAAACCCAGATGCCAGACTGAAGTCCTATAGTTTGGGTCGCAATCCGTCTTCCCTTCCCAGGCCAGGTCCCTCCTGGAGGGAGTATGTCCCCTTCAGGCGCCCCAGCTTTGGGAGCTTGGAGAGACCTCACCATGCACAAAGATCTTTAGCTAGCCCTTCCTACCTCACTCCTTGTATGTACCCACCCAGACAAACCTCAATCACCACTAGGTTGGAACCCTCCGATCCACGACGGCAAGCCACTGTTTTCCCAGAGTCCTCCAGGTGGCCTGCCACTTATCAGGACACCCTTAGGTCTGCTCAGCATAAATATGTCCCCATGCCCTCCTCTATTCCCGTACCCCACTACCAACACAGGCCAGGTTCCAGAATGGAGAGTGTGAGACCCATGGACCCCAGGAGAGGCCCTCCCAGATCATACTTGCCCAGGGGTAACAGCTGGCCCTCACCCTACCATGCCCCTTTCCCAGCAAGAGAGGTAGAGAGTCACAGAGAGACAGAGAGGATGTTTGGGAGGGGAGGGGAGACTGAGCTCCGGGAGGGCAGAGAGGGAGGGAGGGCCAGCTACGCTAGCCAAAGTAGTGGCAGGGGTAGTGCGGGATTCCTCCGACAGTCATTGTCCATCACTCCCACCCTCCTCAGCTCCCCTGAAACCACAGAAGAGAGCGAGCGCCACAGAGCTGAGATGGAGCTACGAAGAGCGAAAAGGTGAAACACCTCCACACCTGGCCAATAACAACAAACACTCTGGAGTGTCCTCTTGGCAGAGGGATTTTTGAATGTTGCCAAAATGTCACTGATTTTGTAGTTTTTTCTCTGTTGTCAGTGCTGTTATCTCACCATTTGTTCTGTATGTCTGTCATTAGAAGGAACACATCAGTAGATGAGAGTTATGAGTGGGACTCTGCTGATGCCTGTGTGGACTTGGAGGTCCTGGAGGCCATAAAGTTTGATCATTCACAAATGGGTTTTGGGAAGGTCACTGGGGAGCTCAGATATGATCGAGCTCCCTCTGCTGATGGCCTCCAGGACCAACAGAGGAAAGGTGAGAACTGTTTATTCCACATTTATTTTGTTCACAAAGTGCCTTTGTGTTGCATGTGTTAGTGAGTGTAATGCTTCTTGGTATAGCATGTGTTCATCTTGTACCCTTGTGCTGTGGTTATTGTGAGCTTCGCCCATTACATGCCCATCCATGCATCTCCTCTCCCTGCTGCCATTCCCAGGCCCGTCTCCCTCAATCAGCCCACAAGTTTCCAACCCACCTCGTTGCCAGTACAGCCGCTCCCTAAGTGAGGCGCGTTTCAACGCTCTCCGTCTGGAGTACCAAGAGTACAGGCGGGCTCAAGAAAGCACCTGTTCTCATGAGCCCGGCCTCACCCCTGGTCCTGATTCAGACTCTGACTCCAGCTCAGCACTGCTCTAGCAGCTTATCTTGGTCCGTTACTCTGCCTGCCTCTCAGCCTCTGACCTTGTCCTCTGTCCTTGCCCTGCCTGCTACTTTTATCATTCATATGCAGTGAATTTTGTGCATGCCCATTAAAGCCTATAATATGACATTATGCTGCTACCCTCTTCTCTAGTTTACATGGATACTTTTCTCCTTATGAGAACTATTATCTAATGATGTGTCGCTCTCTTTCTCTCTGTTTACAGGTAAGGAGAAGAAAGAAACCAAATAGTAACTTTTAATGCACGGAAGACAGCACTGTGGTCCTGGACAAACTGTTTCATATTAATGGAGCTTTGTTATCATGAAAAACCTCACTTTTTATCCTTATTTGAGCCTCTGTTATAGCATACTAAAGCCTAAGTAAATTTAAGAGACAATACCTATATGTTATATGCCATCAGTTGTCACAGACTACAACTACTCAGTTGTCCTGATCTCACAGATGATACTTGTTATTCAACTGAAGCTCTTAATATATGTTGGATATTCATTTTTGTACCTTTTCCAATGTGCTTTGGATGGTAAAGCTGAGAAGGGATTATTTATTTTTCAACAAAGCAAGTACAATTGTGTTTTGGAGCTTTTGGTATTCCTTGACAATCAGACACAGAAGCCCCCTCCCTCACAGATCTGTTTACACAAAGTTTCCAACAGCATGCTTTATAAAAGCAGGAGGATGCTGTGTAATGAGCTTGGAAAATGTATTTCCAGTTTAATGTTTGAAATTTGACTGTCTTGTAAAAACAATGATTTAAAAAAAAAAGATATTTGAATTGAAATGTAATGAGGAATTTGTAGGTCTGTGGTCCAAGATAACAACTGCTTCTGTAAACATTTATATCGGTAAAATTGTCTATGCTCCCAGTGATTGGTACTTGGCACCAACATTTTACCTTTAAAATCACACCCTCCCATTGTAAATGGTATAAGCACTCAAAAAATGAGTCCTACATGCTGTATTTCCATAAGTAGGTCACCGGTATAAACTTTGACCATCTGCTGTAATTAAAATGTATTTTTTGTTTTGATTTGCCAGATTTCATAGTTTTATACATCATACCATTGCCCTCCAGACACTTTCTAAAACTAATCACTTAAAATAGCATCCCAGTATTCTGTTAAATGTATGTACAGATGTTTATATGTGCCCAAGTGTCAGTGAACCTTGCCCTTGTATATTTTACATTAGTATGTTTACCATTTTAATCAAATGCTACTTTTAATCAAATGTTACTTTGCTCCACCTGAATTGGTCAAGACTCGTCTGTATATCTAAATCACAAAAGCTAAAACTTGAAAAGCTACAGAGAGTATCCTTTGTGAAGGGAAAAATGAATTTTTGCCTTATCTTTGTAAATGTCAGAAATATATAAGTTGATTGACCAGAGAAAAGTTGAGCTCACAAGCTGTAACAAAACTTGATTGATCACAGAATAAATGAGTTCATGTGTACCTTTTTTTGTAATGTAAGTTCTGCCAGCATGAATGAGGATTTCTGTGTATTTATTAAGGTGGGTGATGATATGCAACAATGTTTACAATTCACACTATTGATGTGAAGGCAGCACTGTGAATATTTCATTAACTTGACTTCTAGTTCTGTGTTTGAATTGCAAGTCTTTTGTTACTAATTTTATACCCATCAGCCTACTGATTGTTTTATTTTTTTCTGCAAGATGACAAAACTTGTACTTTACCTGGCAAATTGTTTTACAGTGACCAAGAGAGATTAGAAGATCATCTTTAACTTTTGTAGCTACTGTACACTTTGGAAAGAGTCAACATTTGTATTATAATTAAATAATCTGGCTGGAAATCTTCATATGGAGTGAGTGCGCATTTCAAATGGTGGATGTTTTGTACAAACTGGAAATTTTTATATCTTGTCACATGGTTGTTTTTGTCATTTTTGTTATGTTTTTTAATGAATAAATTGATTTATTCTGAATGTGCCAGATTGATATGATGTCATGAATTTGAGTGTTGCTCTGAAATCACAACATTTATATCCATATTTATTGCATGAATCATTTCATCAGAAGTCTGCTGTATTAATCTCAACTTTTGCCCAGTTGTAGCAAAATAAGTTTGGCACATATCGAGCCCACATACTTTTTTTCTTGTGTCCTGCTATACGCCTGATGATCGAAAATATAATCTAGCATACGTCAGGACACCGCATTGCGCTCAGAAGAAATAATGTTATTTTCCTCCATGTGTATGAGCACAGCCTCTCTGAGTTTGTCCCTGTTCGGTTTAAAAGTAATCAGATCTTAGTACTGGAGCTATGAGTTCTCCTTTTTTGTGTAATGAATTGTCTCGCTGCAGCATTTAGAGAAGTTAGACAAGACCACAGAGAGCTGCAGTCTAATTTGGAGAAGGTAAGGTGTGCATTATGTTTTTTTTGTTCAATGAGAGAAAAAAGGTTAGATAAGACTGGACGAGTGTTACATTATTCAAGTTCATATCAGAATCAGATATTACTTTCAGATTCCTACAGATGGGAGTAATATAGGAGATAGCCTGGATTAGATGAGTACTCTGCCGGCCAGATGAAGGGAATTCTGTGACATACAGCTCTCAGTGTCTGCACAGCAGTCATGTAGTGTAGCTAACACACCAAAATCCTTGAAGTTGAATGAAATATACCACTGTGTGTCATCTGCATAGAAATGAAATGTCATTTGTTTTCAGATAATTTAATTAGAGGAATGGACAGTGCCTAATACTGAGCCTTGAGGGATTCCACAAATGATAGGAGCCTGGGGTTCATAGGGTTTTCTATTTATTATTAAGATGTGACCGAAACCATTTAAGGGTGGTGACAGTGATACCCATCCAGTCTTGAAGATGAATTAAAACAGAGTGGGCCATCACTGCAAACGCTGCAATGAGATCTAAAACAACAAAAACTGAGCATTGACCCATACCTGAATCTAAATTAAGGTCACCGGTTACTTTCAGTAAAGCAGTTTCAGTCCTGTGTGATGCCCTAAAACAAGATTAAAATTTCTCAAATAAATTTCTAAGACTCATGAAGCTTATTAATTGATCTGTAATATTTTAGACAAAACAGAGGCTGACAAGAAGATCCACATTTTCTCCACAGGTGGTTTGATACTGCATGTCTGAAGGGGAAGACTGAGCCAGACTGAGGTGGAAAATAATCGCCCTGTCTTTAGTCTCTTTTCCTGGCTGACTCATTTTCTGCAGTAAAGTAGTTCTGCCGTTTTGGAAACCAGGAGGCTGAAAAGACAGCTGAAAGTGAAACCAAGGCAAATGTGTTGGTGTGCATACTTCAAAACACTTTTTTTGGACTCACACTGACTCCGAAGTGAAGTTTTCACCAAGCAAGTCCAAAGTTGTGTCAAAGTGAATAGAAAGGTTGCCCTTTATCTCGACTGGAGCCCCTAACCCTCAAAATATCTGTTCACAGCTTTGCTTGCGTAAAATTTTATCCAGGCTCACAAATACAGCTAATTTGGCTCACACACATGTTGCCCAATATCAATAATCATAGTGCTGAGTTTATAATAAAAAATCACGAGTCAGTGACAAGTCATTTTGCTCTTTCACTAAAGCCTTTATATCAGTATTCATTGTAGAAGTCATCACAGTACAGAGGTGTGTTTTGTATGTCATCACCAGCTTTCTATGTAATCCTTTTCCAGGTCAGCATCATCTCAGCTCATTTGGTTGACATACGCATGACGTGTTTCACCATGTTGCCAATACCATCAAATATATAATGGTAATGGTAGTCTGTCTCCCACATAAATGTTGGGGTGCTGATCACCTTGTTCTTCTCATCCACATAGGCTTCGTGATACAAGTAGTCAAGGCCAAGGCAGGAATCAAGAGTTCAGAACAAACAGACAGTAATGAGATGTGCATGACTTTGTGCTGAGTTAGTTAACTCACATCTACAGTAAATACAGACCTTTTAAAGGATATGTATGGCTCACGGACATTGTGGCGCGCGCCCATGCTCTTTACCGCTTGCACCATGTTTGTGTGAGGCCAGTTACCCCAGCGGCTGCTCTCATCCCGCTCATAGCCCATGGTCACTTCGATGCCTGGCAGCACGCGACAGGCCAGCAAGGGAGCCATGCTGGCAAGCCTGGAACAAGACAGTGTGACAGACAGTCAGTGGAGCTTTTTCTCAAATTAGGATTAAGAGAGCAAGACTGATCAAGGCGAAGGAATACATGCTGTACCAGCATCAGACAGGAGAAATGAAAGACATTTTTCTCCCTGTATAAACAATTTGCATTATTGACCAAAAGATGAAAATGAGGCACAAGTGTGCAAAGACAGACAGCAATTAATTATGACTTTACATTTGCCAGCATGTAAAAGCCTATCTGAGAACTTGTGAGTGCCAGTCACACTTCCCCAATTTGATAGAAAAAAGAAAATATTTGGACAAATTACAGTAAGCTTAAATTATGTGAAGTGTATATCGAATTACTTACTGTTTGTATGCAATTATTCCATTAAGTTTATGAGCCATCAACTGACCAGACTCATGATATTTCACTGAAAGTGGCTGCTCTGTTGGCAAAATGCAAATCCCTACATAACAACATGGGATTTCAGCGGTAACAGTGTCGAGTGAACAAATGGCTCACAGGACATTTTACAGAGAATGAAAAAATTATGACCAAGTCAGTGAATGTCCAGCCACAAGGATCTTATTTTAATCACTGCAAATTTACCTATGCAACTTCCTTGGAAGTGGACACACAATTTCCCTGAAGATGTTTCTACATGAGATCTACAGAAGCCGATGGAAGACAAGAATCCTCATCCCTTTTTCTCATGAACAAAAAAATGCCTTAGAAGCCAGCAGTCTTAGATTACATTTGATGCAATAATAATGATATTTAAAGAAACACAGGTGCTATGATTATGCCCATACTTGCCTTTTATTGAGAATGTCATGCATACAATATTACAGACCAATCACAACTCGATGGAAGACATCAGTGCAACATTTTCTGTTGAAAGAGTTGCTGAAAATATCCTGTATAACAGTGCAGTTTCGAATTATGCTGAAAACGTAAAATACAAGTACATGTATTCTGCAGGGAATTGCAAAATTTGAGTTTTGGACTTTGAGCAGGAAGAAGAGCCCAGAGATAGTTCTTTGGAATGAGACTGAACAGAAATTTTAAAGCTCTGTGCTGCTAATATACAAGCGTGAAACCACCGCCCTCTTACAACTGTGCCTTAGGTTCAGAAAGGTCATTTTAGTGAAGTTCAGCAGTGCAGTCCTTCCTGGTTAGTTGCCCTACCGTATAATGGAAGCAACACTGCTAAGGTGATAACGGTAAACCCTAAATGATGGGTGGGCTGGAGAAATGGCAGTGGTTTATGGCTGATACAGTAAATGGACACCTGGACAAAGAATTAATAATAGAGTTGTTAATGCTGTCCTCAAAAAGAAAGCACCATCATGCAGAGTTATCCTGCAACACAGAACAAATTCCATCCCAATTCTTAAATTCAATTGAAATCTGCTCAGATGCAATCAGTTCATTTAGAAGAGTCTCTCACAGGAAGCCCTACATCAGACCCTCAGCACCTTTCCATAGACTTTCCACATAGTCTTCCAAAGAGCTCCAGGACAAAAGCCAGGTAATTACACCCTCTGTACAGCAGGTCTCAGATGACCAGTTTTAAATATGCTCAGGTGTCTCAAGAAATACACCACCTGCCATTTTAATGTTATCCCTCACTTTGGGAGCTCCCCAGGGCTCTGTTTTAGGCTGTGTGCTCTTTTCCTCATCATCTCTTAGCAAAATGATCCTTTCCACTGTTAGAGAGATTACACCCAGTGAAATCTACTTCTACAACCCAGGGATCCAACTTGTCATGAAAGAATGAAAGAATTCCTCACAGATATCAGGATTTAATATTGCAAAGTACTGTATGCTGTAAATTAAATCAGAAATCGTTTGTTTTGTTCATTATCACTGAATATGTTAAAAATCAAATCAGTTTAACTTCTGGTGATCTGGAGAAGGTTAAGCCTGCTTTAGACTCTTCCTGCTTAAAATGTCAAGTGTTCAAAGTCAAATGTAAATGGTGTCATAACATAACTGATGGAGGTCAGAGTGTCCTGAACACATATAGGCCTAATTCTCAAGTATCTGTCCTGACCAAAGAGTTCAAAGCTGTGGTGAGAGAGCAACCCAAGGATGTAACTGTAATTCCATCAACTTACCAGTGCTAAGGTTTAAAATTATATTGCTGGTGTGTTATATAAGCAATACTGTGTATCCTTATTTGACCAAAAGATATTTATAGGGCTCACAGCTCAAGCTCTTAGCGTTCTTTAAACTATCTTACTGTTAGAGTCCATTGAACACTTTATGAGAATGTTTGTTCTTTTTTTCTGTACTTGGTCCCTCTGTATTTATTATCTGTATTAGTTCATTTGGGCTACAATGTGTAAAATTCCAGTCCTCATATCCTCAGTGTGACGATATGATGATTTTACTGAACTACAAACCTTGAAAACACTTGAAACCTTGACCACATTTTAAGGACAATTAGATCTAGGTCTGAATTAATCCGATTTTCATCATCAACTCTGATGAATGGACACATTTTTCCAAACTTTTAGTTTGTGAGTAACCTTTATTTTGATGAGTAAATCTCTCAAAGAAGATCTGACTTGAAGACATCTCTATCTATATAAGGCAGATGGCACTAACTGCCTGCCTTATTCTTATCTGTGTCCTATTCTCTGCTGCAGTAAAGACCCAGTGTGCCCACTGCGATAATTTAAGCCATGTCTAATTATCTAGTCTAATGTAATTTCATCTAATTAAATACATGGTCAGCATGAGTAACAGTCTCTAACTGTGCCTCTTATTCATGCATGAATCTAAAAGACAAATTTAATGTGAATCAGCATACAGTGAAAAGAATTTCAATTTCACATCGCAGCCCCAGCACTTGAACTTGTGATCGTACTTCAGTAGGAATCTGAGGTATCTTTGGACCCAATACTAGACTGAATAAATAAATACATACCCGATAGGCTTGCGAGAGCGGTGGAACTCTTTAAGGACCTTTTCCACCTCATTGTTGAGCTTGCAGTCTTTGCCGTCCTTCATAAATGTGGATCTAAAGAGTTGAGAATTAATTTTACACACTGTTCATGCTCTGTGTATGCAGTTTTACTTCAACACTGCACTGTTCCTCACAGATTCTTGGTGATGCCGTGGCCTCCAGGAAAGATGACGGCATCAAAGGTGTTGACGTCCAGCTTGGACAGGTCCTGCATTTGCATCATTCCCTGGCCGTGACTGAAACGAGCTGACTCCACCATCATGTTCCTACGTAACGGCCAGAAATAATCATAAATGCTGCCTTTTCTAATCAGTCAAGTCGGTAATATAAACACACAAATCAAGCACATGAAGGTGCACTGAAGGCGCACCAGTGTGTGTCTTGACTAACATACCGGTTGTCCCCAGAGGCTGGTTGCTTTCTCATGTGGTCCATCACTTGCATCTGCTGTTGGTTTGGAGCAAACATCTGGAAGCGTGCACCATTACGGCTCAGGTGATACATAGTGCTGAGGACACATTTGTTAATTATATCTCTGAGGGATAAAATGCAAAGCCGTGCAATAAAGTGAAATTCTGAGCTGAGGTCTGCAGACATGATACTCACTACACTGCCTCGTGCACATCAGTCCCATCCCACCAGCCACATCCAGAGAAAACCTGCAGTGCACGTTTGATGGGTATCATTTTTACACAGCAATTTGCTAATCAAAACGCACTGACAGCACAGAACAGCACACAATAACATATTTTCAACCTTTTGTGTCTGAGTATGTATTGATATGCTCCACTTACCAATGCAACATTGGTATTTCCCCAGTTGCCATAGTCACCGTGGTGAACAAAGCAGGCAGGCTGACGAGAAAGAGCAGCCAGTGTTTGTTTTGAAAGCAAAGTCCTGGTTGCCAGCATGATTTAGCTTCAAACTGTCACTGGGTTTTTTTTTGATGAGAGAAATCTGACTTTATGCCACCAAGCCTGGAAGACTTTTAATGGTTGCAGTTTTGCTCTTGCTGAGGCTGTATATATACCACCAAACTCTGGCCAAGTGACGTTACAACATAAGCCCTATTTTCTGGAAAGCACCATCACTTCTTTGCCTTGACTGACCTATTCCTTTCCTCAACGCCTCTCACCTATTAATACCTTGTTTATTTATCTAATTATCTTAAGTCATTTGGCCACCAAACCAAAACCTCAGCCTTGCAGCATAGTTAAAGTGTGTACTCATGTAACCTGTATTGTGATCCATTTAGGAAGAATGGTCTCTTATTGGAAAATGCCAGATCAATAATGGCACATCAGGCTTTAAAAAAGCATCCTGAGCTAATCGCGTAGTTTTTGTTTGAGTATTATAATGTTTATGTTATAGTGAAGTTAGCAGTGGAAGTTAAGTCTTTGTATGGTGTGAGACATATGCCCTTTAAAGTCTATTAGGTTGTAAGGCTCTTACTTGCTGTAATGCCGTATTGCGTCTCGAATGTCTAGACACCAAATCTTGAAATACCCCGGTGAGACGGAAGTGCCAAAGTCAATGTACTATATCCAAACGGCAGCTCCTACCCAATGTGCTGCCAAGTAGTGCAAGGCAACTGTGATTAGTGTGTGAAACACTCACGTCTCGTTTCCCTTTCCGGTTTCAAAGTCGAGCCACAGATGACAATTGTGAGGCAAAATTAAGCATTCATTTTTATTATGACCACTGTTATGTATAAACAGTCATTATTTACATAATGAAAAAAACGGTATAGCAACAATTTGAGAAACAAAATGCAGAAATGTTGTAAACAGAATATATGACCAACTACAATTACTACACTGTCAATTACAACTTTAAGCCTTGGCTGGCAACTGACATGAGATGGTCTCACAGGATTCAGCCCAAAGGTTTAAAATGGGATAGTCATGCATAGAAAACACATATTGAACTGTCACATATGGTAATCACAGAGTACAAATAAAGTTTGTAACTCAAACACAAAAATGTGACAAGACCAACTGATGTGGTGAAGTTTCCACTACTTAATGTTGCCCTTAACGCCATTATGAAGCACAAAAAGCCTGCTTCCTCTATTTTTCTCATGAATGTCGACTTTCTCATACTGTAGCAAAAGACACAAGGCATGCCACGATCCTTTTTATCACACAATGACCTGTCTCTCATCAACAGGTTTTGATCTCGGGTCATCTCAAATACAGGTGTGATTAAATAAGACTAAAACTGTGACAAAAAAATGTCTGCACAGCGAAGGAAGGAAAAGACACACAGCACTAAGGACAACCAGTTAATAAATAAAGGTCCATTTGATATAATGAAGAAATGATAAAAAAAAAAAAGAAATGCCTAAACAATCTTGTCAGTGTATTTCTACATTATTCATGTTTCAGTAAAATAAAACCATGTACACATGGCAAGCATATCAAAAATCAATTCAAAATGATGCCTAATGATGTTCCATCCACATCCAACCAGGAGCAATACCACTGCTGTGACACACAGCCGACAGCCCAGCCTCATAATTTGGCATTGATCAGGCTGCATTCCATCAATTATCTGCAATGAGCCATGTTCAAACAGCACTCCATGTAGTTTTGTTTGCTTTACATGTAAGGACCAAATCCTAAATGCCATTTACATGCAAATCACTAAAAGCTTCAGTGGTGAAAGTAAGAAACAACTCCCAAATTTCTGCCACCACTAAAGACAGCTCTCATGCACCCAAGAACCGACAATCAAGGAAGATGTGCGTTCATTGTGCACACTGTGTTCATTATGGAGAGTATTTGCGAAGATATCCACTTGACAGAGAGTGGGTTTGCTGATAAAGCCGATAGCAGTGCTCATAGAGAAGCCTCTGTTTAACAAGGCCAGTCTGCTTAGATTAGGGCGTGTAGGCAGGCGGCGGCTGAAACTGATTGGCAATGTCATAATCAGCAGGATAGGTTTCACTGCTCTCCTCCATCTCTGAGAGCAGCTCTAAGGCCTGCTCCTCCTCCTCAGTGGGGTAGTGACGTAGGAGATTCGCAGCTGTGGCGAGGATCGACGCTCCACCGGCCCCTGCCACCAGGTAGAAGCTGATGGCGAACGTGACGTATATGAGGGAGCCATGGTACTTTTTATGCTGCTGCTGCAGTGACAAAATGAGCTCCGAGGCCCAGTAGCAGAAACCGATCACAGTGGCACACTGCAGCACTGATGACAGAGAGACAAACAGAGACAATTATTTACTATTTCATACATATGGAGGCATAGGATTCACCTTGGCTTTTTCTGTATGCTTTATAATCATGTAATTCAGACGTCTGTTATGCTATATGTATTCCAGGGTTGCATTATTTTCTCTATGCAGTCAGTATTGAATTGCTGTGTCCTGAGGTCTTAATGCTGCCTTTATATGCTTGTGGCTGCTTGTTACCTGTTAATTCTGGTATTGTTTACTATGCTGAGTAAGTGAGTTTGGCTAAATCTGGCATATTTACATGGTGCATTGAACTGCTTACGTTTATTAACCCTATTATCACCTGTGGTGTCAATTTGATGACATTCATGGTTTAACATCTCTCAGTACATAATTAACACTATTTTTTGCTTCATATTTAATGACTTTTCCTACTTCAATGGGGACAATTGGGCTGACATAAAATTAACATGATGATATATTTCCAGTGTCCGGTACACAATTTGTATGCATCGGTTGTTTTGGATGACACTGAGGAACTATAAAATGCCATTCTTTATCTTAAAAAAAAAAAAAAAGTCCCTCTGCTTTAGGGCCCTCACCAAACATAACCACACATGTAGTCGTGCCACTGATAGTTCACATGAGGCTTTGGTGTATAAAGGGGTGACCTGGGCTATTTAGGTAGTCAACAAGACAATTAAACTACCTGACACAAGAACCTGGGTAAAAAGTTTTATTACTCTCATTTTTGTTGTTTAAATTACTGGGGTCAAACAGACCCCAAGTGATAAAAAAAAAAAAAGCTAGTAAATTTGACGGTAACAAGAGGGTTATTGTGCCATGTCATCTCTTAAATAAACTAGGCATAAACAAAATTGGCTAATCTAGAATTAAGTCATACTTGGAACATGGAACATCAATGACAAATTACTTCCCTGGAAATTTAAAGGCCGCTACACTTCCTGTGCTTTGACATGTCTTGTGAGTCTTGATGCAGGGCAGCGGCAGGGAGAGGATCATACCTGTGAGAATGTGGGCAAACGCATATCTGCGTGTGATCTTGAGCGCAGGGTGCTTGGGTCCAAACACATCCAGGAGGAAGGCAGTCAGACTGCACAGGATGCCCAGGAAGCAGAAGGCAGCGATCACCCTCAGCAGTAGGATGGTCTGGGGGTTCACACAGTAGTCTAAAAGCCAGGGTGATGACACAAGACATTAGCACAAAGCGAGCAGATAACCAAGAAAAACACACAGAAAGCTTTACTCCTGGATTTTGATGTTAGCTGTGTTGGGTCTGGTGCTGTTTCTCACCGTCGAGAAGCTTGGGGTCTATGTACCCCAGGACGTCCGCCACCCCCAGCTCCTGTCTGGGACACGTACCGCCGTGAACCCGGAGCCAGGCCGGCTCGGCCAGCGCCGTGCACAGAGCCGTGATGGACAGGGCTCCGGGCAGAGCGGACGCCAGGCTGCGCTCCGGCTGCTTGGGCAGAGAGGTGCCCCCTCTCCTCCTCCGGCCTCCAGGAACAGAGGAGCCCGGCGGTGCATACATCGTCCCCCCGTATCCTGTTGTGAAGCCGCCCGGCTAGTGACGCGACGTCGACTTATACAGCGCTTAGCGAGATGTTTCGCTTGAAAGGCCAACGAGGAAATGGACGACAGCCGATGTTCATCCGACGTTTTACAGCTTTAAATGAACTAGACAGACCCACGATAGACAAATGACGGACAGACAATGAACAGATGGCCTTCAGGCCTGCTGTTATTAGCCCAATGTTACTATGCTAGCTAACGTCCGCTATCCGCTTGTCAAATTTCGCCAATGTTACTCACTCAGAAATCCCACATACATAAACAAATGTAGAAAGGGAAGATATACAGCGGTTCGCGATAACTACGCCGATGATAAACGCCCATCAATTCGGCAGAAAAATGAAGACAAAACAAAAACGAAACACAGGTTGAGCTGGCTTCCTGGAAAATATTTTCTTTCTTGTTCATGCCATTCTTCTTCGTGGCTTCCTGAGCCAACGCTGTCAAAGTCAGTGTCGACCGGTGCTGCCATCTATCGGCAAGATTGATAGCACTGCCCTTGGGAACATGGAGAGCGACATTCCTAGTTTGTTATCCTTTAAGATAAACATTTTGCCCTTTTAATCCCACTGAGTCAACTTCCAACGCATCAGTTGTTGTTAAAATGGAATTATTATTATGATGGGAAAATACCACCCACCATTGTAACTGAAGGGTTAGGGATTTTCTAATCTCTGGAGCTCTGCTGGAAGAATGCAGCACCTCAGTATGCACCACAACTCTTCTAAAAAGATATTCCTTTATTTTTGTGTTTTCATTCTAGAGGTGGAGAGCGCCGTCTAACACATCGGTCCAAAATCCTCCATATAGGTGTTCAGTTTCTAAGTTTTCATCATATCCTGATATTAGGGCTCACATGTCATTGCATTGCGCACCATTGACGCCCACATGTTGCGTTCATCATTTTTTTTTTTTCAGTCAAATTTTAATCCAATCTTTTTTCCTGTTTGTGAATGTAATTGCAAATGCAGTTCGTCAACAGACCAACATGACAGTCTGACTCCCGGGCGATAGGGGGCAGTGAAGAGCCACGCACGCGTCAACGTCGCTGCTCAATTCGTGAGTGTCAGAAGCAGCGGCACGCACAGGAAGTTTGTGAAATTTATCTCAACAGGAAACTGAACTTGGGTGATTTCTAATAATTTGCAAGACCTTTTTTTCTCGGTCGGCTGGCGCAAATACGTTTCATATTCTGTTGTCTCGTCTAAGTCGGCGGTTAATTTTTTT
This sequence comes from Myripristis jacobus, assembly GCA_900302555.1. Taxonomy (NCBI): domain Eukaryota; kingdom Metazoa; phylum Chordata; class Actinopteri; order Holocentriformes; family Holocentridae; genus Myripristis; species Myripristis jacobus. Next base: position 31,213 of record OMLB01017816.1, read on the forward strand.
GGTTTGCAGATTTGCAGTGCGTCGTTGCCTGGCTTCCCGCGGCTCGATAATTTAACTTGTGTTAGCTAGCTGTCCGTTAGCAGGTCAGTTATGACGGACGCGCTCGTGCTCGTGGAGCGCGTGGAGGCGCACCCGGACTCCCGGTGCTGGTTCGTGGCCTGGAACCCGAGCGGGACCCTGCTGGCCTCGTGCGGGGGCGACCGGGCCATCCGGATCTGGGGACGGGAAGGTGAGTCGCTCCCCTGTGTGTGTGTGTGTGTGTGTGTGTGTGTGTGTGGAGACATGTCACTGCACTGGATGTCATACACTGTGACAAAGATGTGTATTAAAGATTCAACACAGGAACATATATATATTTTTTGTATTTATCATGGAAGTAAATCTTTATTTCAAATCATGGTCCTATAAAGAAGACAACAACATTGCTTACAAACAGATGACGCATTAACACAACAGAAACTGCAAAGAGAAAAATATAGTCAGAAACTAAACTGTTATAGTTACATTTGTGAAGGTTGAATTTGGCAAGAAGTACAATTAGATTAACAGGGAAAATGCAGTATCATCCGTGTTTCTATACACATAGCAACCACATGTGATGCTTCTATAGAGGAGAGTAAAAGCTGAGAAAATCTGAACTGTAAATTTATTAATAAAGAGAAATCACAATTGCACTGCTGGTTAAGTTGCTTTCCTGTTTACACACCAGAAGGCACGGTAACCCAGTTCTGTCTCCTCCTGTGGATGATCAGAAACCACATGTGGTGTTGATGTTCAGTGTTGCTGGCTGCTTTTTGTTCAGTGAAGATGTGGAAATACCTTCCAGCAGATAAAATAGTCTTTTCTGCCATTTATCATCAGAGCTGGCATTGTTAGAGGACAAAGAGGGGGACTGGAGTGGAGCACAGTCAATGGACAGTTCAAGTTTAGGTTGATGGGCAAAATATTGAGTGGTAACTATAGTGTAACTACTGATGATGAAATAATTGTACATCCCTTGTTATTGGGGAAAATAACAAGACGAAGGCACGAATTACTAGCTCACCTGTTATTTGTGCAGTTTTATTTTCTTGAGCTGCAAGGCTGACTGTGGAACGTTTCAGGTGACTCGTGGAAATGCAAGAGCGTCCTTGAGGATGGCCACCAGCGCGCTGTGAGGAAGGTGGCGTGGTCTCCCTGCGGTAACTACCTCGCCTCTGCCAGCTTTGATGCAACTACTTGTATCTGGAAAAAGCAGAACGATGGCTTTGAGGTTAGAGGAGACATTTAATCTGCAGGATAGATTTATTTAATGCTTTAGGTTGATGCATAAAGTGCTGTATCTGTAAGGACTCATAGGCTCATAGTGTTTTCTTGTCTTTTAGAGTTTGACTGTCCTGGAGGGACATGAGAATGAAGTCAAGTGCGTGGCCTGGGCAGCGTCAGGGAATCTGCTGGCCACCTGCAGCCGAGACAAGAGTGTCTGGATTTGGGAAGGTTAGTGGTTAGACTCCTCTCCTGCGCACTCTTTTTTTCACAGCTACAAAAATCACCATCGTGGTATGATTATGGAAATAATCTCTCCCTATTTGTATTTGACAGTGGATGAAGAGGATGAGTATGAGTGTGTTACTGTTAAGAACTGTCACACACAAGATGTCAAGCATGTTGTGTGGCACCCGACTCAGGACGTAGGTCACACTCTGCTCTCTACAGCTGATTGATTCCTCTGTTTTGCCATACCGCTGTTGTCTTAACCACGTCTGTCTACAGCTGCTGGCCTCAGCCAGCTACGACAACAACATCTGCATTTACAAGGAGGAGGATGACGACTGGGAGTGCAAGGCCACCTTGAATGGACATACGTCCACCGTGTGGAGTTTGTCCTTTGACGCCGATGGACAAAGACTGGCCTCCTGCAGCGATGACCGCACAGTCAAGATCTGGAAACCATCTCCAAATGATGATGGACAGGGTGAGCCAGTGCTCTCATATTGTGTGGACAGCATTCATTCTGACAAAAATGCTGATTAATAATTCTTTAATTCAATCAACACTGTCAGTGAGAAGGAAGAAAATATGTTGCATGACTTTGCTAGAAATAGTTTGTTGCTCAGATGTTGATGAAAATATAACAAAACAAACACTGCAGAGGATTATCATGGGGCTTATTATCATGTAGGAAAAAAATTGGATTCACTTTTATAGAATAGCAACGATACCTTTAGAGACATGATTCATTACAATGCAAACACAGACATGCATCTTGACAGTGTTCCCAAAAACATCATAGTTCTCAGATGGTGAAGGCTTTATTGCAGTTGTTGTATCAATGCTAGTTCTTTTAATGTACAAATGAAGCTGCTGTAGATACTTTTGTCAGCTAGTCTTTTTTTTTCTTGTCTAAAGTTGTCATTTAATAATCAAGTACATCAATCAGTGATCAATGATCAGTATTGCATCTGAGCCACTTCTCTCTGCTTTGCTTGTTGAACAGGAGACTCCTCTTGGATGTGTGTCTGCACGCTCTCAGGGTTCCACACACGCACCGTGTACGATGTTGCTTGGTAAGACCCGCCTCTCAAAACAACTTACAGATTATTTTAATACATGGCAAAGATGTCCTCTCCACTCTGTCCACTACAGACACACAAACGTAGTATCTCTGGCGCCACTGATCATATGTTGATGAAACCTGGGGGAATGATGCATGTTATCATTGTATGTCATCATATTCAATATTACAGTGTCATGTTCTATGATTAATGTTTGGGAAAACTTGGACTAATAATTAATCTCATTACTGCAATCTTACATTACACGGTGGCCAAAGGGAAGCTCAACACTTACAGGTTAAAACTAACTACTAGCTGAGAGGAGGATGACGTCATGTGTGGAGGGAAATTTTACTGTTGCCTTGTTTCCACCTGCTGGAAAGCTGGTGAAAATGTACTGCGACTTTGAGTTTCACAGGCCTGCACAAGGCCGATTTGTTTCCACTTGTTAGATTAACCTGAGAGCCTTGAATGTATTTCTGGTGGTCTTAGGTGTCAGTTCACTGGTGCCCTGGCGACTGCCTGTGGGGATGATGGAGTGCGTGTGTTTAAGGAGGATGTGACAGCACATCCAGACCAGCCCACATTCTACCTGGCAGGTCATGCAAACAAGGCGCACAGCCAGGATGTGAACAGCGTCGCCTGGAATCCAAAGGAGGCAGGACTGCTGGTCTCGTGCAGCGACAATGGGGAGATCGCCTTCTGGAGGTTCCAGGAGAAGGACTGAATATGATCAACATGGCTGCCCTCTCAACACACAGACTCAGTATTCATCATTACAGGTCACATTGGGATATGTGTGGCACTGAGGCTGCCATACATATCAATAATCTGGTGAAAACCTTTTGTCTCCCAAGTAACTTTGATAACACTGTGTCCAGATTGACCAACAGTCATTTTTGTGGTTATCGTTTGGGTTTGAGGAGTGTGATGAGCCCAGTTGGTCACAGATTTTTTTGCAACCCACAGAGTAGCATGTAATGCATTTTACAGTAAAACATAAACATCACCAACATTTGGGTTACAAGGTTTTTACATTGCGACAGCAGTATGTTAATATTGTTCGTTTACATTCTTACAGTAAATCTGTTACTGGTTAAGATCATGCTTAATATTCATTTCGCACGTCAGGTCATAAACATGTCACTTCCAGGCCCTAATGTCTGTCCAAATTTATGTTGCCTCAATAAGACATGTGCTTTGTGCATTCATGTTTTTTGTATCAATGCAATTTAGATTTTTTTTTTGCTTTGTTTAAATAAAAGTGTAATTTAATCAGATTTAATTAAAAAAAAGGTCTCTGTCCTGTTATTTTGTAATTACAGAATGTGTCAACCATGAATTATGAACAGAGAAAAACTAGTAGAATTATGTGGTTTCTCTTTATTGCAAAAACTATTCAAGACAGCACATTTACTAAAATTTGTAAGCAGTCCAAGAATTATATTTCATAAAAAAAAGAACAATTTTAGTCCATAAACATAACTGGACAATTTTCATTTAAATGTAAAGGCCCAATCTGGAATAAGAGCATAGCACTAGTAATTTGTTTATCAAACGTGTTGGTGGTAAAACATGAAGACAAATGTTTCTGCATTTTGACTTCCAGTGAGAGCTTAACATTACAAAGAGATTTTCTATCATTAAGTACTACCTTCCAATATTGATATCCTCAATAAAATCCCAGATTGAGGCTTTTATGACAATTGTTCACAACAGTGGGCAGACTTTGCCCATGTATCTGTAATACATGTCTGTTACATTAACTGCAGAGTAGATCCTGTACATTACAGATCTGGACTGTGGACATCACACAAACACACAATCTAAACTGAAAAACAACTATTAAAATAAAAATCTCCATAGTTATTTTCACACGAGCAGAGAAGATAGTGACACTTAAAGACAGATAAGGGAAGTGATTCTGGCTGAATATCTACAGGAAGAAAATCTGATCTCTTGAGATGTGACATCGGAGGATGCGCTGATTTCTGCTCATCGTCAGAATCGCTGATTAGTCCGAGTCGCTGTCTCCATCGCTGTCAGCCTCCTTCACGTCCACGCTGAACTTGTACTCCTGGTCACATCCCATGTAGGCGTCACTCATGAAGTACAGGGTGTAGTTGTGGACACCCATCACTGGTGCAACAAAGTCCAGTTTGACCTGCAGGGTTGTGGGAAGAAATTGTGAACACAATGTGACCTTTGGTTTAAACATTTCTGCATCTAAAGTACAGATTACATTCAATTTATAACGGCGTCAAGGCTTCACAGTCAACAGGGCCACTGACCTTTGCTTTCTGCTGAAGAGTTAGCCTCTTGATAGAGATGAGGCTGTTAGACTTGGGATCTCCGATCACCACCCACCAGCCCTCCTCACGTTTCTGGAACAAAGAGAAGGGATTATTTGACAGGGTTAGATAAAGTATCAACAGATTAATTATAGAAACTTTTAACTGTAATTACAGAAAACTCAAATATACTTGGTACATACCTGGGGGAAGAGAGGCGCGATGACAGGCCCAGTCACCTCCTCCTCTCTCTCTAGCTGAACCAGAACCAGAACTGGACTACCACTGTGAATGTATGCAAACAGATATTTTGTATTAGCATATGCCCACTCTTCAAATTGTAAAATTTATTGTATAACTACTTGCTAAAAAACAAATTGACACAACGCACAAGGAGGTCAAGATTCCTATTTGCTTCACAAAGTCCAAATGGGAGTGTGCATGATACCAGATCTAAAACCGGTCGATAATTCAAGCAGCTGTTCTATCATGTATTTTTCCTTAACAAAATTTGTTTTTGACTCATTATGCCCTCAAACAACACTGATGACACAATCCGTTCAGCGTACCTCTTGATGTTTTCCTTTTCTGCCACCTCGTATGACAGTTCGATGTTGGGGTAGCGGTTACAGAAGCGAGCCACGTCAGCCATCTGGGCATCTGAGAGCTGCAGCAGGCCTGTTCTGTCTTCATCCTCCATCTCCATGATGTCAAAGATACTCTCCACACCCTAATGGAAACAGGACAGAGTCAGATTCAACTAGTCAAGCCTCAGATCCAACAAGAAAGGGGAACACAAAACTCACAAAATCACCAGACTCAGTCTTCTCATCTCTGGCATTTATAGACTGTCAGTGAACCAAATCTGATTCAATTTTGCATTTTTGTTGTATATGTATGATAGTGTAAGCTTTGACTCCACTGTCAAGGAACTGTTATGTTAAAACCAGCAAGCATAAAGAGGAACTGTTTGCATTTAAAGCACAATATCCATACATCTCAGGTACAAAGATGAATTAAGTGTATCTACACAGAAACAAGAATTAGATTTGTAAAGTACTTTCAGCATGAGGAAGGATGAGTTTACCTTTTCTGTGCAGCGCTTGATGTGCTCAGAGGTGAAAAAGGGCAGCTGTTTGAGATAGGAGTCCTTGGACCACATGGCCTGGGTGACCATCTGAGCCAGCTCCATGGCTGCCAGCGCAGGACTCAGCCAGCCGTTACTGGACAACACATCCACACACGCCTGGATCAGACGAACCGCCTGCAATCAACACAAACACACAGGTTAACCGCAAACACAAGAATCCAATCCAGACTAAACACTTTCTGCGTGTGGGTTATTTATCTCAGGCCACGTCTCCAGGCACACAAACCTTGCTGAGAATCTCCTCGGTGTCTGACTGCAGCTCGGCGCTCAGCTGCATCCTCGACAGATGGGCCTGCAGCAGCAGGTTAGTCTTCACATGAGGATCGTTGAACTTTGGGTTGTTCAGTTTGTGGGGCACTTTCTGTGCCAGCTGAAATATAAAATAGGCATTCCAACAAAATTAGTTAATTTTTTTTCTAGCAGTGGAAGGATGAATTTATGATTTTTTCATATTTAATGTGGAAAGGATTATTCATATCTGAGTGTACTCACCTGTCGGAGCAGTGCATCCTCATGATGTCTGATGGGAATGTTCTTGTACTCGGCAGCATTGGAGATGATCTCAATCAACCCACGGATCTTTGTTTTGGCATTCAAGGACATGCTGAACAACTCTGATATACACAACAGGACACCAAACCAATTAGATGGCTGAACGGCTGAATCGGCTGAACACAACAGGAAGTATGACAGCTACACCTGACAGATTTTCAGGATGTTGCATTGATACAAACCGATGGTGGTGTAGTTGATGTAGTAGTAGGCTGCGATCATGCCCAAATTGAGGGGAGCCACATCCATCTCATCCTCGATGCTGATGCACTTGGACTGCTCCAGGTCATGTAGCGTGTTTTCCACCAGTTCAGACAAGTGGTCTGACAGATGGCGATGGGACATGCCTAATGGGAAGAGAACGAGTAGATTAAATAAAATCTTACACCTGTGACCATGTTTCACACACATATTTCTTTCGGTTCTTTCTAATGGCGAGAGAGAGTGCAGTGGCTCACCCTGCAGGTTGTAATAGTTGGGGTTCTGGGTCATACGGCGGTACAGGAATGTCCAGGTCAGGTAGTCCACAGCATCCTGCTTGTTCTCCACCGTCTTGGTGACGATCTCGGCGTTAAAATGGTCGTGGAGACAGTGGTCCAGGTGAGACTCCACAGGAAGGGGCTCATACAGGAACTTCTTAAAGAAGTCCTGTCATGAAGGGAGAAAGAAATAGAGTTTTTGTTTGTTCTTTTGTATCTTTTAGCATTAGTCAATGGTTAGAAGATGAACAAGATGGGAAAAAAGAAGTTTCCTACCTTTTTGGAGCCCTGACACATGATGACGCAGCGTCCCTCATCATCTAGCATGGGCCTGTTGGCCTTGCCTACCATCTGGAGCACATCATATATGGGATAGTCCACGTAGCTGCACACAAAGGGAGAAGCATGTCACCGACACAATATGTACAAAACAATTATTTGCAGTCAACACCTCCTGAATCCAACAACCAATGAGAAGCCTTACGCATGGATTTTGCCATTGTAGTACTGGGTGTCCATGACAATGACAAGGTGTGCAGAGATATTGGTGCCCCAGCAGAGTGAACGGGAGGCCACCACCACCTGAACTGCACCTGGTAAAGGAAACGGACCAGAGATGCACATCAGACATGATCCAAACTGGAAGTGTGCAAATTGGAAGCATGACAGGACTGGTTTGTCATACCTGAGTTGAAGAGCTGCTCCACTATTTTGCGTTCAGTGGGTGACAGGCCCTCGTGCAGGTAGCCCACCCCGTTGGCCAGTGTCTCCCTCAGAGTTAAATCAGTGATTTTCTCCAGGAATGGAGCCAAGTCTTTCTCAGTGCAATGCAAAAACCTAGGATAAAGGCAAAAACATTAATTCTTGATTTACACTGTAAAGGCATGAGTGATTTTCAACATACAGCAGTATGATACTGAATTTCTACTGGTACTGAACAATTGATCAAAACAAAAATCGCAATATGCCCATATTGCAACTTGCATAAAGTGACATTTTTTGATAAAAGAAAAATGTGACAGAATAGCATTATAAATGAAGTACTATGGTGCTACACCTGGCCAACAAACTGTATTCTCCAGATGTAAGAAAACTATCAGTGTTTGGTACAGACTCAAGCAAAAATAAAACCATCCTAAATCATCATCACTATAGTTCCTATAGTGAAGATGAAAACTGTGAGGCAATCATAATTTGCAGGTGCAATTATGAATCATTCCAATTAAAACTGTGACTCATATTGCAATTGCAGTATCTGTAAAAATAATGGCAAAATAACTTTTCCCGTATCGTTCAACCCTAATTCCTACTCTTTGGGCATGTAGTGACTCACCTCTGAGGGACCACGTCAGCAGCACAAAATGTGAGGATGTCTATGGCTGTGAGGCGGGTCTGTCTGCGGGATGGAACAAACACCACGGCCGGTTTGGAGGGAGAGTGCTTCATGATGGCGTGATACACTGGCTTAGCCATGGAGAGCAGACGAGTCTGAGTGTGACTCACATTGAAGCCCTGAAGATAGAAGGACAAAGGAGACTTAACTTTCTCTTGCCTTGAGATTAGATCATTCAAAGTAGATCTGAAGCATTTTTCTAAGTCAAGAATCCCTGGCTTTTGTTTTTTTCTAGCATGCTCAGTTTTCCAGACCTGGATGTGAAGCTCCAGGGGCACAGGTCGAACGTTGGGGTGGAAGTTGAAAGTGGCCGTGGTGCTGCAGCCCAGCCAGTGAGCCACATCTTTGGCATTGGACAAAGATGAGCTGAGGGCCACAATGCGGATGGGACGCTCAATCTGAGACGAGATGTACCTCATCCTGGAGCAGATAACCTCCAACACAGGCTGGTGAGAAGAAAGAGTGTAATTTAATATGTATGTTTAGTCTATAAATAATCACCTAAGTAATATGGAATCACTAAAAACAAAAGCACAAAGCAGGCATGTAGTCTTACTCCATTTTCTCCTCCAATGAGGTGTGTCTCATCCACAATGAAGAGGCTGACATTCTGAACATTCTTCCGCTGCTTCCAGCGGCGTGACAAGATGTCCCATTTGTCAGGGGTACTGACAATGATGTCCCCTTTTCCCAGCAGCTTCAGGTCTGTGCTTGTCTCTCCAGTCAACAGGACCACCTTCTTGTTCAGGATGTCCTGGAACTTTTGGTGCCAGTCAACAAACACCTGAGGGAGAAAACACAAGGAATTATCAAATATACTGAAAGGAACGACAGAGTATGCAACATTAGCTTTGACAGGCACACTTCCAGTTGGCAAATGACTCAGTACCTGTTCAGCCAGTGCCTCCATGGGGGTGATGTAGACACAGCGACCCTCTGCGTTGTGCAGCAGCATCCTCAGAATGGCAAATTCTGCACAGATGGTCTTTCCACTGCCAGTTGGAGCTCCCACAAACACATTATCATCACTGTTGTACACTGCATTGAACACTGGAGGGACAGAAGCAAACCAACTAAGCTTAATATTGCAATTAAGTGAAATGGTTGACTATTAGTCGGCAGAAATTTAAAAGCCTCAGTGTTTCTTCCCTTGGAACCAAGAATTGTACAATTACTAGGAATTATTGTGCCTTTGACAAAAAAAGTGTTAAACACTCAGGGATTCCTTTCATGAAATAAAAATGGCTTTTGGAGAATAGTGCTGAGCAGTGTCTGGTTTGTCTTGTTCCTTACCTTGTGTCTGAATGGGGTTAAAGAATGGAAACTTGTTTTGGTAGAGTGTTTCAAAGGCAGAGTTCCTGAGAGCAGTCACAGGCAGAGGCTGCAGATCCAGCAGCTCAGTGGGTGGGGGGTATTTCTCTGGCAGGATCAGATGACGGAAAGACACTGGAAGCTGAGTCTCACAAGCTGAGAACAAAAGAAAGATGTGAGCAATGCTTAAATTTAACAACATTATGTGAATTATGTAATATGTGCTTCAAGCAATTTACTTACACAGCCAGCGGTCTGAGGCCACACGGATGAAGTACTGTGGTGGCAGAGGCTCAAACACTGGGACAAAGAAGGTGACCAGATGTTCATCTTGGGCGTACTTGGCCTTGAGCAGGAAGTACTCGTGGTGGAGGATGACCTCACTGTCCACATCCTCAACCAGGATCCAGAAGGCCTCAGATGAGCCATGAATCTAGGTGGGCAACAGAGTGTGTTACGAGTTTCTGAAATGTAGACAGTGGAGACACAGTTCACTGTGGGAACATCTGACTGAGTTACTACTGACCTTGTCGTCCCACTGGAAGTCAGGGGTGATGGTGAGTTCAACTTTCAGTGTGGAGCGGGTGATTGGCTGCAGGTGGACAGCCAGGTCCAACTTGGGGAACTGGTGCAGATACTTGTGGATAGTCTTCCCCATTTTGGGCATTCGAATCAACTCACCTAGACATAGAAAATAACTTCTAATTAAAACTGAGGAAGATATTTAATAGGCATGTGTGCAGGGTGGATAGGAACTCACCAATCTCATTGTGGTTCAGGTCATAGAGACGCTCAAAGGGGAAGTTCTTCTTCTCTATCTTCTTGATCACTTCCTCTGGCAGCTTTTTGAACTGACGCAGAGGGGACATTGACTGCCACCTATAGAAAATGGGGGTATACATTATTAATAGGCTGCCTAGAAAAATTAAACCTCTAGGTTAGCTTACTTCACTTTGGAGAGAAAGCAGTGACAGACTCACATTCTCTTGTCAATCATCTTGCAGAGATTCATGGTCTTGTCTGTGAGTTGAGCCCAGCCCCTGTTCAGCACAATCTCAAATATGGCTCGCATCAGTCTTCCAGCACTCTGGAGGGGTAAAGAGGCACTATGGTAAACATATTCACACTTTACTTTAGGGCAAATAAAATAAGCTTTTATGAGGTTTTTTGTTTGTTCTATGCCCTAGATGGATTGAAGAAAATTCATGTGACAGTCATGTTCATCAACATGTTTTTCATACACAAGTACAATTTATACAGCAAGATCCAAAATGTTAATTATGATGGGAAAATAATGAGTAGTCCTGCAGGTCCTGCCATACCTGTGTAACATACACCATGTCAGCCATGAGTGCAAAGCCCTCCAGTTTGAGTTGAGAGATGTACGCTTGGAGCAGCACATTGATCTGAAAAGAAAACACAACAAGTACAGACTGAGCTATACCCCTCTAACAGTGATATTCCCAAAATCCTCCATTCAGATCTTAAAGGTCATGGTAAAAGTTTCTTTAAAGGTAAACTTAATGTATGTAATGGAAAAACAAAAAAACCAAGCCATCATCATGACAATGCCCCATATTGTATATTGGCTGTGATGGAAATCCTTATGACTTAATTCAAAATGTTATCAACACAGTCAATCACAAATCTCGTTAACATAAAAACGTTTGACTTATTTCACTTTTATTGAAATAAATGTACTTAATGTACTAATAAATGTACTAACAATCAAACTAAGCACAATATCTAAGTTTTCAGCTTGATAACTGGTCACAACCACTACCTTAGCGCTGGGCTCCTCGATGCTTTCCTTTACTGGAATAGGAACCCTTTCCAGCAGCTTCTGAAGCTCCAGCTTCTCTTCCTGAAAGACAAAGCTACATGTCACTATCTAAATTTAGTGTATCTGATTAGCAATTAGCTGATCTGGTATTAAAATCAAACCACCATGATAGTCCCGAGTGAGCCATACCTCTCTGACAGTGATGTTCCTGAACTCTGAGGAAAGTGAGAAGACGCGGAAGAGCTCAATCTCACTGAGAGTGGGCTTCAGCAGCTGGTTGTATGTTTGAATCGAGTCATGAGTGATGTAGAAGTGACTGGCAATACGTCCAAGGTCTGTCACCTACAGAGAAAAATGTAAGACAAGGTAAAAAAAAAAACCCATTAAGGTCAACTAGTGCTATTTTTAAAAACTATTTCAACCACAAATTAAAAATCAAAACAAGCTTGCATAGTTGATAAATGTGCAAACCTGGAAGCTGCCAGTCCTCTTGTCGTATTTGATCAGGCTGTTCTTGTCCAGGACGTTGGCTGCTGTGTGCACCAGGTCCATCCTGCGCCTCTCCAGCAGGGGGTCTGAGCTGCGATCATCATGGGAGACACCGTACAGGGTGGGGTTGCGGAGCATGCGCACATACAGGTATGTGTAGCCAAGCCAGTTGACAGCATCCTAACACAGTGAAGAGAATATGTGAGACATTACAGAAAGGATTTTATAACTTGTTTGATTGGTTATTTTTGATGAGGCGTCTCTGTATTCCAGCCACGTACCTTCACATTCTGCACGTTGCCCAGTACTATCTCAGCATTGAGCATGTCAGGCAGCTTGCCCACCATCTGGCTCTCTATGGGCAGCTGCTGGTTGAGCAGAGACAGGTAGTACTGCAGCTCTCCATGGGACGTGATCAGGATGCCCTCCCCCTTGGTGTCATACTGAGGACGGCCGGCTCGACCAAGCATCTGAAACAACATAAACGTTACACATATATCCTACAATTGGGCTACGAAGCAAGTTTACATCTGTAGAGTTCAGCCAGTTCTGACTGACCTGTAAGATGTCCAGGGCTCCAAGCTCAGTCCATCTGCCTTTCTCGGGGCTATACACCTGGGTTCCCTTGATGATAACGGTGTGCGCTGGAAGGTTGACACCCCAGGCCAGAGTAGCGGTGGACACCAGAACCTGTATGTGCCGATCTGCAAACAGATCCTCCACCAGGGTACGGTCCACTCGAGTCATTCCAGCGTGATGGATTGCAAAGCCATATGGCAGCAAATCCTTCAGCTCAAGGTTCTGCAAAAGCAAAATGTCAAGTATTAATCTATCAGAATTTTTAAAAAAAGTAATTAAGATGTATTTTTAAACTTGCTTATTTTAGCTAGTTTGTTGCTATGAAGTCTCAAGTTAATGAAGCTCACCTTGCACTGCTCTGCCTCAGTCCTCAACACTTCGGTGGATGCTGAACCCTCTCTGAGGAACAGTCCGAGTGTGTCCTTCTCAAGGCACATGTCCCTGATGGCCCTGGCTGTCTTTCCTGTCTCCTTCCGGGAATGGACAAACACCAGGACCTATTGGAGGATGGATAGATGCTGTGGGTCACCCAGATCTTACAGAGAGAGATGTAGATCAATGTTTGCTTTCCATAGCTCCATGGGTGGAGTGTGGCACCAACACTGCCGAGGTTAAGACCATAGCCGTCCATACTAAAAACATTCTGACAACTTTTAATGCATTGTGGATAAAAGTGCCTATTACACTGGCAAATGCTGCGTTAGCTCATTTGGGATCAACAAGTTAGACAGGCCTCACCTGATTCTTCCCAGCGTGCTCCATGATCTTTTCATAGACAATCTCATTCATGATCTGGAAGCGTTTGATGGCCTTCTTCTCTGTGATGCCCACATAGGTCTGCTCCAAGGGCACTGGACGGAAACTGCAGAGGAGGAAAAGATAGTTATCAGAGTTGAACTTACAAGACTGAACAAGAAAACCCCTTGTCAATGGGCTGTGGTCCTTTATTTCAATGAACAGAACATGGCTTCTACACTGCAGAATTAGTGTCATTCCCGCTACAACCCTTTATGCGAAAAGTGGACACATTCCAAATATTAAAAAGGTGTTCAGATAAAAGCAACCACCAATTTCCATATGATACAAAATCCATTACCTGTTATCAAAGTAGAACAGTCCCTTGGCAGGGTCTACGCGCAGGCAGGTAGCCACGTCCTCATAGTTGGGCAGTGTGGCACTGAGACCCAGCAGACGCACATCCTCCTGGGTCAGCTCCACGTTGCGGATGGTCCTCGCCACCAAGGACTCCAACACAGGTCCACGGTCATCATGGAGCAAGTGGATTTCATCCTGAACGGCATAAAAAATATATATTAAACGCTGTCATTGTTAAGATTTAACGTCAAATATTCTGCACATAAAATCTGATGGATGCTATAGCAGGAACTTTTCTTCAAAATGTGCCCAGCACTTACGATGATGATGAGGCGCACTAGCTGAGTGTATGTACGCTCTCCACCTTTACGAGTAATGATGTCCCATTTCTCTGGGGTGCAGACAATGATCTGAGTGGCATTGATCTCCTCCTTACAGAGCTGGTGATCTCCAGTCAGCTCAGAGACAGTGATGCCATAGCTTGCCAGACGCTGGATGTGGGAGAGAAGCAGGCAACAGGACCATCTCATTGAACTTTAAGTGACGTATTAGAAATTTAAATGCACAGGTAGGTGGATGTAAGCAAAAACAAAAACACCAGCAATGGACACACTCAAAACATTTATGCAAGCCATGTTGACTTTTGCAAATTGGACA
>OMLB01017817.1:0-13524 GCA_900302555.1 Myripristis jacobus
CCCGCCCCGCCAATAAAGTGAACATTTCTTGACCTGACCGAACCCGACCCACGGGTTACCTGCGGGACCCGCGGGTTACGGTCCAGCCTGCGCATCACTATTTGCCACTCAGCCACACAAGACCCTTGGAGCCTGCGAATAAAGGCTTTCTTGACTGAGTGAGTGGATTACTGCCACCTTCAGGATTGCAGAATGGATTAGACCAGCGACTGCGCTAATAAATTAGATTCTCCTACTACTCCTGGTATTTTGAAAAAAAAAAAATCTGAAAGTAGCCCCTTTACCCTACATCACCTGAAATCCTCTGCAACATTTCTCTAATATTTAGTGTTATTTGATTCCTTTGGAGTGCAATTTTAAGTCTAGTACATGCTCTACTGTTAATACTCCGTTCAGACTGGTGTGACCAAACCTCATCCTTGAAATGATGTCTTCCTCCTTTCTCTTTCTACTGCTTCCTTTCATTTCTTATACCATTCTTTGGATACTGTAGTAATAACGTATTTCCTCTATCCCACTCTTTCTGCCATTTCTTTTTGATTTTTGACTTGATTATAGTTTTAATCGAAGCCTTTTTATACTTTATGACCAGATTTATTTCTTTTTCTTGTTGCCCCTTTTGCTTATTTATCTGCCGGTTAGTCTCTGCTCTTCACTGGTCATGTTTGAAAAGATTCCCTTCACTGCAAAGCTCCAATAGGTTTCACAGTGTCAGAGCCTGGTTGATCTCACTCTCCTACAGGACAAGGAGGCTTACTTGAGAAAGTGGAGGGTTGTTTCTGCAAAAAGACATCAGTACAAAGCAGAGAGTGTTTACTCAGCAGAGAGACTGCGCTCAGCCCCATGTGCAGCGATGAGTTCAAATCACCCGCAGTTCAATAAAGTCGTGAAACTCATTGTCTTGAAAGTCTGTTGAACAAAATCTTGACAGCATTTTGCTGTTAAAATGTTCTTATCTGGGCCATCTCATCTTTAAAGGGGTGATTTTACTGCCCCATAACACAAAATGACCGTAATACCAGTGACTCAGCAAGTACCTAGCCAGGCTCTGAGATTTCCGAGTTTCAAATCTCACTATGGTAGCTACTTGTGCACTTTTTTTCCTGACTTTTGCCATTTGTAATTTGGGATATCATCCAAGTCTTTGCAATGTTTTATATGAAGAGTGAGTCTCCATATGTTTTTTCACGGTTACACTGCAGGGTTCCACTGCAACCCAATAACCTTCACACTAAAGTTTTACTATAGAACAACTTTAAGGGATGAGAGAGATGGCGAAAACAAAAAACTAAATGAAACATATTTTCAAGATGTTATATTGTTGTAATATATAGGTGTTATGTGAGATACAGGAAAAAATATTGCATGTTACCTCCACACCACTGCTGTTTTAGGTGCAAAATCCACAGTTCTCTGTTTGACTGGTTGTTTTGCAATACACTCTGTCAAAGTGAGTGCAGATAACCTGTAGTTCCTGTCGACACTTTGGACTAGGCTTCCTCTGTCTGGCCATGTTTTGTAATGGTGTGTGGCAGGATTGGGATGCGGGTCTGCATCTCACAGTGCCCAGATGGGACTCAACACTTTACCCACTCAGCAAATCTCAGCATGAGACCTGATGGGTGATATAAAGGCAGAGTGAGGGAGAGAATTAGTAAAAGAAAGTGACAGAAGGGCAAAAGGAACAGAGCAAACAAGCAAGGAAACAAAAGAAGCAGAGTAGAAGAAAAGGGGAGGAAAATGGAGGGGAATGAGATGAGAGAGAGATTGAGAGAAAAGGTTAAGGTTTACTTGTCTCTAGGGGCTACATGTAACATCAATAAATCTTTATTACTTTAGTTATGAGTCCTGGTTCCATGACATGGCACCGGTTCTACGGTGCTTTATGGCACTGCAGAAACAACGCTTTATTTTGCTTAATGGCACAGAGGCAGATTGCTTTACAGAATGGCCTGTGATTAACTCTGCTAGGTAATAAACAGTGATCAGCTACAATACCTCCTTTATAGTTCTTTATTACGTTGCTTAATACAAGCATAAAATCAAGACAATAGAGTTAAATACTATAACCATAGGCTAAAACAACCAAAAACATGCAATTTTTTGCACAGTTTACTCCTCACTGTGATATTGCTCTTTTCAGTCTCAAATTCAGAATAGTGGGAGTACTTCCACAGTGTTCCGGCTGTCTTCATTGCTTCCATTTGTCTTTGGGATTTTCATTTTTATTTGTTTTTTGCGAAAAAACAAATAAAAATAAAACTAATTAACACAAAAGTATTCTGAGCACTCTAATGCATCTCTGTGTAACGCATAACCCCAACTTGTCAGGGAAGCGGGTAAGTATAGCAACATCCAGTCTATGACAGGAAACAGTGTTTGTGGTTTTTGCGCTGCGTGATTTTAATTTTGAGAAACACAGACTGCTACATGTAACACCTTTAAAGGACAAAAGGACCTGAAGGAAACAGGTGTGAATGGATAAAAGGAGAAAAGGAGTGAGGAATTTTAGAAAAGGGCTGTTTTTCCGCTCTCAGTCTTCTTCATGCTTTTTAAAAAAAAAGTGAAATAACACCAGGGAGGGAGAACTAGTTACAGCATCCTCTTTTCCAAATGCGGCCTTCATATAGAGAGACACAAAATGCACCTTCAGCCTGTCCCTTCAGCTCCGAAGTGGATCATATAGCTCTCATCCCTGTGGTTCTTGCACTTAAAACACATAATACCTTTGTGCTCAGCTGGGAAGAGTTTTCTATTTTGGGATATATGCATTTTATTCACCCTGTGTGTGCACTAGAGGAAAAAATGCAGCTAAAAGGCCCTGATCAATGAGTGTGAGGTGTTGTGCTTAGTGCAGCGTGTGTGTTCTGCTGCTGCATTCAATCTGCCTAATCTTCAGAGGTTTTAAGAATACAGAGCTGCTAGCTAAGGCGGTTCTGCACTCCAGGTAAACTTCAGGGAGACACATTTGGCAGTGTTTGGATTTCCTTGGTAAACTCCTCGGCGGATCAGCTGGTTTTCTCAGATCATGTGGTCGCTGGTTGTTTTGGCTCCTCTGTTATCGGCTGTCAAACATTTGCTGAAGTCTGGGATTTCCCCTCTCACTGCTGTGTGTGCATTTGTGTCTGTGAACGAGTGTATGCACACGTGAGGTTGTTTATTTTGCACACATACGTATATTGATTTATTTGTGAATGTGTGGGCTTTTATTTGGAGGTATGGTGTGCAAATGTGTGTGTTGGTAAGAAAGGCTGTGCGCATGTTTGTTTTTGTGCTCTGTCACTGCTGATGACTTATTGATTGCCACTTTCACACTGAAAGCGATAAAAACTGACATACCCTCTTTCTGGAAACCTTCCAGAATCCTGTAAGCTCTCACAATCAAAAGCCTGCTGGACAGCATACATTGTCTTAGGTTTAATTAAATTACTGAGGGTAGATTGGAGGAAAAGGTGTCGCGAACATGGGAGACACTCTCTTTGTAGCCGATTCAATTCCTTTAGATCCAAGTGATCCTGTTCTGTTGAGGTTCATTGTCTTTTTTTGTCTCATCAACCCTTTTGTCTCCACTGTCTGGCTTTGCATCAATAAACCAATATTAGAAAAATCTTGGCAGCACAGAGCAAAATTGTTGTTTTTCTCTACATGAGCTATGCCGTCTTCTCTCTGGGCTTGGAGAAAGGCAACTTGGCAAAAGACCGGGAGGCCCACCTCATAGTTTAAGTGCTGATGGTTCGACAACAGCAATTCCCGTATCTGATGCTACTAAATGGCTCCTGGCAGCCTGATGGGTTCATGCACCAAAGATGATGCAGAGGGAGGAAATCAGCTGAGCAGTCTTTATAAGGTGTGACATACTGCAGACACACCTAACTTAAGTTCAAGTTAAAAAAAAATAAAATAAAAAAAAACTGCTGAGAGGGAGTTCAGCTCCCGGACTGACTCTCATGTCCCTGATGGCAACTCAGTTTAGACACAGAAGTCAATACAAGCAGAAAGCACCCAGTCGAGGGCATACTGCACCTCCACCAACACTGCACTTCCAGTTCCACATGTTGGATATTCACTGAAAGTTAATCATGCCCATTTCCACAGCCCCCTTTGGCCAATTGGTGTGAAAATATAGTCAGCTCATCCTTGCCCCATGACCAGCGTTTCCACAAAGTTTCTGAGATAAACTTTCTGAGATATCCTGCTAGACAAATGGAATGGGGCCAAACCGTCACCCCATGTCCAACTCTGCTGGTGGAGGTAACAAAGAGCACCAATGAATAAACGATTAAACACACTAACATCTATCAGGATGCATACAACTGTGCTTTTATTATTCATGAGGAAATAACACATTTATGTGGCTAATCACAGTAAAAGTCCTTTCCACCTGCTGGCAAATCCAGCTATCTAACTAACTAGCGAGCTAACTTACTACCTAACTCTCATCAGAGACCTCAGAATGTGTTAGGACAGTATTTCAGTGAGTCATTTCGGGCACATATGATGAACGGCCCTTCAGCTGAGGAAAAGCCTGCAGTGAAAAACATTCCAATAAAAAAAGCGATACTTCCCTTTAAATTACGAATGCAGCAGATTTCAATCTGTCTGCCGCCTGCAGATACCTGACTGTTGAAGAGCACGGTAATGTGTTGACACAATTTCCCTCTTCACCACATCTGTCAGACAAATAGACTCGAGACAAATTAATTGTCAGTGACAGCAAATCAACACATAACAGTTTAATGATCAGCTGTCAGCGATAGCTCACTCAGGATAAACCTAAGTCCGTGTGATGAGAAAATGAAACTGACAATATTAGAACTGTGCTCACCATAATGTAATTCTGTCATCAGTATGCATGCAACAGAAACACCGGCACGTCTGCCATGGCTGATAAAGTACAGGTAGTCAACACTTTTACACCAGTGTGGTGCAAGCAAGATGTTCTGTCTCTACCTTTGTCAGTGAGTCACCACTGACGCCAAAACCTGCTCAGCATCCACGCTGTAGCCAACACCTGTGGAATACCAGACGTGTAAATCAGCTGCTCAAAATGTGCTAATGTGGCTCTCTCTCACCCTTTAATTCTGAAAGCTATAAATAAAATACGTAGCTGGTTTTGATGAGGACAGGTGAGGGCTTCACTACCTGTCAGATCAAATGACACCTGATCAAGGTGTGTGTGTTCACCACTAAAGGTTAATAAATGTAACATTAACCCAACTATCTACAATGAGCACGAGGCGGCAAGTGTTTGATAATTTATTAAATTGACTATTCATGATCCGCAGTTTTTTCATGTAATTGAAAAGTGCTGCAGCCAATGTGGGATTAAAATGAGGCGGAGAGATCATCTGCTCCTAATAATACTGATGCTTTGATGCAATACCTCGCTGTCGCACAATTGTGGTAATGAGATGAGAGGCTAATGCAGTTAGCGCCTGCTCACAGCTGCTAAAAATACACAGCCTTCCTCAGCGCTGCAGCCAGTATTGGAAACCACACTTTTTCCACTTTCATTTTCTGGCTGTCATGTTAAAGACTCAGGAGTGTAACTGAGGCAGGATCCACTTTGAAGATCACACCTGCTTATGGCGAATTGTCTGAGAGGAAACATGCGGATGGGATCTTGACAGGAAGACGCGCTGCAGCTTTGACTGCTGCACAGCTATCAACGCACAAGTCAAAATCCACCGGAGAGATGGAACAAGGTTTTTTCCTTCTTCTTTTTGGCATCTGTGAGTGCTGTTGTTGGAGAGCATCAGACAAACTCAGGGGTACTTACCCACCACTTTATCCTCACTTTTTTTTTTAAGACGTGGTTGTTCCAGCTGCAGTCGAGTGCTCCTGCCTGGAGACGAGAACATTCATCAATTATCTACAGGCCTTTTCAGTAAAACACTCTCAGAACACCTTGTATCCATGAAAAGATGAATAGTATTGAAGAGAACCTTCGCAGTATTTAAGGTGTATTATCTGGCAGCAGTAGCCTTATTTAAAAACAAAGCCAGATTTCTGCATTTCCATGAGGTCAGTGTGTGCTGAAATCCAAGATATGAACTTACACCAAACTGTTATGGAACAATAATCTAAATATCTTTTCCTTGAATTCATTTGCTTTTACTTTCCACCTGTTTTGTATAGTAGTGAGTCAGTCTCGACACAGTAGTTTACATACAGCAATTATAACCTACAAAGCAGTCAATAACTTACAAACGGCAACTCATTTTTTATCTTATGTATGGCATAGTGTGCAGTCAGCCAGTCATTATTGCAAAATAAACCCCCAACAGGGTTAGGCCAGCTTGTTACATGGCTGCTTATGAAAGAAAACAATAACAAAATATTAAATTTGAATTGTTTTTTGTTTTTTTTTGTTTTTTTTGCCCGCAAGACACAAATGACTCTCCATATTGCAGCATCAGTTATTCCTGATGTCTGTCATTATTCACAAATATCAGACTGCAGGTGATTAGCCAATCAGAATTGAGTATTCAACATTACATTACATTATAACATAAAATTGCATCCTCATTGGGGTCTAATTTCCTTGATTCCACATTCAACTGATGGCAATTTTGTATCTTAAGTTGTCGACTCAGAGTCTGCACAGCCTGAACCCTCTTTTACTTCCTCTCTAGGCGATACTCATGCACCACAACAATTCCCTGCAACACCGCGCTAGCAGAAAGCAAGAACAGTTCAAGATTTTCAATTTTTGCCCAGCCCGGATAAGCTCCACTGCACTACCCCACCCCTGGGAAGTCTTTGGGGATGTCTCCCTGCTACAGCTCGCCAGGCCCAGAATGCAATTGTTTTCACAAAATCCATTAAAGGACACTGTTTTTCCCCGCCTCCCTCTCCTCCACTGTCCACTCCCCTGTTGTTGTGCCTTGTTCCTTTTTCTGACCTGGGTGACTTAAGATTTAAAAATAGTTTTGTGGCTTTCTTAACCCCACTTTGCCAGATTTTGCCGCATCTTGTGAAAAAAAAAAAGAGTCTTGAAGTCGATAGACTTGTGCCTATGTCTGTGTGACAACTTGTGACACTGTGTGAATAGTATCCACTTACACTGTGTAACTCATCATTTTCTGTGCTTGCTCTCTATCCTTGTTTTTTTTTTTATCACTTTCTACCTTTAACACCTACAGAAACCTATTTTTTATCTCATTTGTCTTCTCACCCCTCATTCTCCACATCATCCTCTGTCACCATGACCCAAACCGCTACCTGATATCTGAAATTATACTTCAAGAAAGAGACAGTCAGTATATACTTTATTGTATTTTTCCCTTACATTTTGCCACATGAGTAGCAATCTCACACTTTATTGTGCACATCAGTGATCTACAACTGTCAGAATGGTATAGTGCTTATTAATGAGCAATAACTGTTATCATACATCATTGTAATTTATTTGTAATTCAAATGATTGTCATCTCATTATTGTCATCACTGTTTCACATCAGTATTGTCATTATCGTATTGGTGGATCCCAGGAAGATTAGCTGACTATTGAGTTTTCAGCAAATGGGGATCCTTAAAAACAAAAAAACAAATAAAGTATACAGACTTTACTGTTGTGTGACCAGTATCCTAGCAACCACATATGTTGCCATGAGGGACTGTGTATTAGAGTGTGGATACCCGACCTGAAGTTGGACAAAAATTTAGAAATCTGTCTGTTTGCTTTATTCTATGTTGTCTGTAGTGGCAGTTGCTTTGGTCCCAGTCCCAGCATGCTGGGTTGCAGCTTGTTCAGTGTCAGCTCAGTTAAGCTCAACAAAAAGCTGGTGTCATTTAGCAAAGCAACCAAAGTTACTTTAAACATGTTAGTTTCTATTAGATATGTGAGCAAATCATTTTTTTCCCTGTCTTTTTCAACAAAGCAACTTGTTTTTGTTTATGATGGTTATTTGGCCGGTCCTGTGGCTGTGTCCTGAACACAGCAATCATCAACAGAATAGTGAGCATTTGAATCTGTGTGTGCCGCTGTGTTGCTTTTAACTTTTCTTTTTTAGCACCAACCTCCTTCCCTCAAGAGACTTTGCCTTTGGTCAGGCTGCCATTGTTAGTAAGATTTTGTTTGTAATGACTTGCCTGGTTAAATAAATGTTAAATAAATAATAATAATAATGATAATGACAATGATAATAAAAAAAACTCAAGGTTACACAAAGGTAGCATAACATAAGCAAGACTGTACTTCAACTAGCTGCTCCAGTCTGCATCGGCAAACTAGCAAACATCGCCTGTCAGCATCAAACACACACTTTTACTCAGTATAACCCATAAGATGCTGCAAACCGTGGCAGTTTAGCTTAACTGCAGAAAAGTGTTGTGTTAACTTTGATCAGGTAATGGACACTAGCTGAAAGGCTGGACATCTTTCCACTGCTTTGGTCGTCGCTGCTCAACCTCTCACCCCAGAGAGTCAACCTGCCGCGGGTCATTTTGTACAGATGCTGTCCTGGTACCGTGGCAGCCATACCCATCAAAATGGATGCCGCTCCAACCATCCTGGTATGTTGATGTGAATGGGAAAGACCATTCTACTCCAAATTCAGTGGTTATACTGTGACTGAACACAAAACTGACTGACTGTGGTGTATCAAATGATCAGTGTCAAGTCAAAAACAGCACAGAAATCAATCATTCTAATGAATTCTGAGTTGGCCCATGAAGTAATCAACCTCAGACTTACAATACGTCCTCCACAAGGTGTTACATCACCTGAGAGCTCTCTTCAAAGCCCTTCCTCTACCTTTTGTCTTTATTTTATTTATTACTTTATTTATATTTCAGATCAGATTGTTCTTTGCTCGCTATCTCTTGCTCTATCTCATATGTGATGCGGTCAAATTGCACAGCCTCAGATGACTGAGTGAACATATATGAGTACCTCATATATGTTCTGGAGCATGACTATTTCATAGCATTTCCTTTTACTCATCTCTGGGTGTGGGGAAGCATGATCTTCCTTGATCTTCAGAGCCCCAATGAAAATTCAAGGAAAAACGCGAAAAAAGATGGTTATTAAAAAAATGTCCTGTTTGGCACAACAAGGTAATACTTAAAGCTGCACTACCAAAAAAACCCAAAACAAACAAGACAACAAAACAAAACAAAAAAACCCACACACACTTCTTATCCACCTAAATCACAAAGGCGAGCTGTAACGCAGAGGAGCACGCCAACTGCACTAATTGAGACCCTGTAGACTTGCCGTATTTGCCATTTATGGAAGGTGGGATGCGGGTGGTATATTGGTAAAGCCTCCAATGCACACAGTTGCCTGGTACAACTTTAATTTCACTGGAATTCCCCTTAAACTTCTTCCTCCCTTATCCCCACATCACCCACTTTGACTCAAACTCCTTTTGTGTTCCCTACATTCCTTCATCCCAGCCCAGATTTTCATCTCAGCCCCTTCCCTCTCCTCTTTCGCTCATCCACAAGGCTAAGACAGAGGCACAGCTGGGAGAGTGCCATGCTGTCAGCACAGCAGCAAAAACATTACTTTCATTAGGCCCCATTATATCACCACAGACAGCCTTGTTAAAATATGATTTACTAATTCCTTTCAATACTCATTTCCACCCGGCTGTCCCAGCAGGATTAACATGCCATTTATTGAGATGTGGAAGAAAACAAGCTCAAAGTTGATTAGCAAAAGTAAACAGAGAAAGGAGGGGAGGGATTGGAAGAGATGGGAAGGCGGGGGTACAGCTCCCTCATCAATCACACCCATGGCAGCTATATCTGGTTGAAACATCAATATGAGGGACTCTGAAAGCCTAATCTCTCAATTTTGCGAGGTTTCATGCTCTCACGTTTTATTTCCATGGTCCCTGAATAACCATCTGGTGTTGTTCCTGAATGTGTGCACATGAAAAGTAATTATCACCTGAGTGAATGTAATCAGAATCACTTAAATCAACAAAAGCAATAAATATGTAATGAAGAGAGTATCTGCACTCTCAGAGAGGTGACTGTGGGGACTGTAGGTGAGGAGGTGATGTGTGGAGCACATGGACGGGATCACAGTAGCTTCATTGGTGGAAATCTAAATCGACTGCTGTCTTAATACACAGTGTCTTCCTCAGAGTCAGAAGGAGTAGGCGGTTAAATAAACCTGGTTAAACAAATTCTAACGTTTTCAAATCAGTTTCAAATCAGGGTGTCACCTAGAGCAGCTAAAGTCATATTACCATGTATTACATACACACTTACACAAAAACACTGGAGTAGACATAAAATCATCAGTGTAAACACGACAAATTAATTTCTTAACTTATGGCAGTAAGGTACAATGTTGTTGTTGTTGTGTGTGGATTTAATAAGTTTCCTTAATAAGCAGTTTATTAATAATGTCACCACCTGGAGATAATAGGAGGATTTTCTGTATTCCCCAGAGCATAAGGGAGGCTGCCAAGCCATGGCTTGTTTGATCAGATGATGTGCAATTGCATAATCAGTTTTTTTGTGCAAATTGCAGTTATGTTGAGCAATATGTGCTTATTTAAGGTGTAGGTTGACGATGCTCTTTAGCCCTGTTCACATATCAGTGCATTTTCAAATAAGCTTTTATTTAATGCTCAGCAAGGTAACATGAAAATCTGTGTGTCACTGGACTCTGCAGTTGAGGCACGTTGATAGTGAGTCTTACAAAATGCAGTTTACAGACAGCAAGAGTGCAAAACCTGCGATGGAAAATAACCTTGCAGTATACGTTCAAATGAAACAGGTGCTATAGTAGCTTATGGCATCATGCATAAAAATTAAGGGAAAAAAAGTTAAAAATCAGTATCTAATCATATCTTAAAAAGTAACAACTTCCTTTAGCAAAATGGCAGGAACATGATGTGCTTGTCAGAAATATTTATCATTCTGCCGGTTGACATAACTTATGTCATGCTTTGCTTTGTGAAGTAGGTGGGTTGTGTTCGCTTATGATAAACATGTATGACACTCGCTAGGAGCTCTGTGCTGATAAGAGCCAAGAATGCTTCTGCTACCAAATAAAAGTGCTGGGAAGTGCTCGTTAAAAGTGCACCGTACCATAGGCTATTGGAATTTACGATTTTCTGCTCTGAAAATAACTTCTATCAAATGTTCACATCCCACCATAACAGACATAAAATCCATTGAAATAAACAAAACTAGTGGTGGGATGAAGGATCACCAGAGGGGATAAATATACTCTGATTTTAAGTCCACTGATATGATTGCAGCTCTGAACGGCAACAAAGTACAGCGAATGCCTCAGCGTTGTTGATTTAATTGCACATTACAAGAAAACTCTACCCATGTTGCTCAAATATTGCGGCTCAAAAATTGCCAAGTACATCACTTTCCTAATGACTTAGCGCTCTCCACCAGGCTGTTCAAGCTCAGTTTTATTTCTCCTCAAGACTGCAACATCGGTCATCTACTTATCTCTGCTCTTTCACTCAAATAGGCTGAATGAAGCTGTAATACAAATTGTTATCACCATGGATTACCTCTTTAAGGCTACAGTGGACTGCGTTTGTCTGTTCCGGGGTTTAGGATACTTCTTGTGGATCTACCATTTTTTCCAGCGGTGCCGTGTTTATGTATCAAATCCAATGTGTCTGCTCTTTCCCGCCTACAAAGCAGACAGTAGACTGCTGTGTATAAAGAACCTCTCGTTCTGGATGGCTGCCTTTTGAAGTGGGATAAGCCAAAGCCCTCAGTAGCACCAAATAGGTTTGGGCCACAGCCACAGCAAACATTTCTGTGTCTGCAGGAGACTGTTTACATAGTATTGTTACTGCTATTTTTGAGTTTCACCGTAAACTGAAACACACTTTTTTCTGTGAGACTTTATATTATCTGTATTGAACATTTTGGCAGGGCACTTATCAGCATTAAAGTCAACATTATTTCAGTTTACAAGGACAAAACTACTCAATAATTTGTCTCGCTGAAAACAGAAACTTTGTCTTTATGCACAGTTGCACATGGTAAGAGAGGACAACAGGGCCTAAAAAGCAGCGTGTTTGAATCGTGTCAGTTAGATCTTTCTGGTATTGCTGTGCAGGCTGTGCTGTAAGGGAAAAAGCATGCAATTTTGTCTGCAATTATTGTAAATGGTTCCGAAGGAGAACATTAGGTACAAATGAAATGCAGTGCTTTCATCATAGTCCAACATCAGCACTAAGTACCAAGATGATTACATTGTTTACTTCTCATCTGAGCTATTATGAAACAGAATCGAGGTACTGCCTTCGAGAAACACCGCTGCGTCTGCTCCCGCTAAAATAAAAAAAAAAAAATCAAACAAATAAATAAAATAAAAGCTTGCTGTTTTGCTGTGATTTAACAGCTATTACTTATCCTTCCCTCTGAAGAGAGACCAAAAGATAAACATACAACTGCATTCCTCTGGTCCATGAAAAAAAAATAAAAAAATCTTGTTATCATGTGGGGAAAAATGATTGCAGTCTCAGTGGTTGTGCCAGTTTCATTGGTGCAGATTTCATCCACCGTCCCTTCGGTTGGCACAAGGGCCCAGCGTGAGGAGCCCGCCGCTGCCTGCTGCGGGTGGATGATTTGGAGCCCAAGTAAAGTGCTGTCTCTTCACATGGAGGCGGACACAGTGGCACAAGACAACATATCAATTATCCCTGCCCAACTGAGGAGTATCAGACTCAGGAGTATCACAAAGCAATTTTAAAAGAGAGTTGTCTGTGTGGGTTTGTGTGTGTCTGTTAGTGTCCTGTAGTTATGAAAAATGGAGGAAAAACATAGCATATCTTCCTTTAATAAAGGCAGAACAGAATATGTTATTGAGAAGAAAAGATAATTGCCGCCACCATCTCCGCTCTAATGACACGGTTTTGGCTTCAGCCGCGAGTCGCAGGGCTGCACCATAAAGTCTCCGTTTCTTCTCAGATTTATTACTCTGTTTTGATTATTTTTTACCTTCCGTGATTGAAATATGCATGGCGAGTTACTGACAGGACATACCTGGATTTACGACACGCTCTTCATCATAACCATCACCAGATCCAGCCCTCATGATGAAGACATTATTTACATCTCTGCGGTAATGATGGAGAGATTTGGCCTTGGAGTGTCACATCAACCGTGAACAGAAACTGATGAAAGTGGACGGCAGACTCTCCCGTGATATTTCATAGTTGTTGTTTGGTTATTTTTTATTTAGCTGTAATGGGTGATATATTCATGATGGATTCCTGACAGAACATATCTGAATCTTTAATACATTTGCCATCAAGAGTGTTTAATGATGTGGCCACATGTCACATCAGCAATGATCAGAAACTAACTGCACCGTAGCACTCAATGGCTATATGTATATATATTTTTTTAGTTATAATGAATAATGTATCTATTACAGATTCCTGGGAGGGTGTATATCTGGATTTTGGATGTGCTCAGCCCTAATTTGACTCTCGGTCAGCAGTCATGTCAACCACAAAGACAAACTGTCTTCACTGTAGACTTTCCTTGCCTTTTTTTTTTTTTTTTTTTTTTTTTTTT
>OMLB01017817.1:16362-31942 GCA_900302555.1 Myripristis jacobus
TTTACACTACACTCAGACTTCTGAATGGTTCAATAAGAATAGAATTATTTACTCTTTATTCAGATTCTGTGTTGCAGAATAAATGCTGATTCTTCCCAGGGTCCCAGGGAAAATGAGACCTGATATTAACAGAGGAAGCCTTTGAGCTCAATTGAAACCTTCCCTTTTCCAGCATGGACCATTTCCCAGATCACTCCACTCAGTCAGCATGGCACTCCATCCCTTTCCTCCTCCTTGCGGTGAGATATTTTTTTATCAGGACTCTCAAGCTCAGTTACCGCTGCAGATGAGGGATTTTTCTACAAATCTAATGTTCTTTCATTCTTTTTCTTTTTTTTTAAATCTCAGTTGGGACCACAGATATTCAGCACAACGCTCTATTTCAAGGCCTAGCTGTGACTTGTATTTGAACCATCAGCGTTACCATGACAACAAGTAAACCTTATGCTCTTCACTTGATACAATTAACATAATTTTGCTTCCCACAACAGCTTGGCTGAGCCAGCGTTACCATGGAGGACAATACAATTGAAACAAGAGTGAATTAGCCAACATGAATGGTATTTTGGGAACAGTGTTGGATATGTTATTCAAAAAAAAGGTAAAGCAAATTGTAATCACATTACTACTATTACTACTATTACTACTACTAATAGACTACTATTTATTTCACTTGTGTGTTAAATTCTAAACCCAGCTCAGCCCTTATCAGGAGAACAAGATACTGATTCATACTACTTTTTTTTAAACATCATTAAATAAGTTTATATATTAAACATCACCAGTAATAAATACCATAAGGATTATAGCAGGCAGGACAATACCATAATAAAAGGCAAGAGTGATTTTCACTGCATCCCGGCTGCAGCAGGCATGCGACCCCAAACGCAGGAGCAAAACAGGCAGGCACAGGAACCACAGAAAACTATTTATTTACAGACTCTGGTTAACAGATAGATGTACTAACTTACTGGGAAAAAATAAAAAAAACAAAAAACGCTTGGAGCAAGGGTACAAGGCGCTAAACATGACAGCTACAACACGAGGGAGCATTGACAACAAACTGACAAGGAGCAACAGGAAACACACAGGTATAAATACACAAGGAACTAATCAGAGAGACAAGATACAGCTGGTGAGGAGGCAGGGACAGAAAATAGAGGGAAAACACGGGAGACCCAGGACAGGGGTGGAGAGCAAAGGAACTAAAGTAACAAGGCGTAGGTGAAAATAATAAGGAGAGAAACACGGAGCAGGTGAGCAGGGCCAAGCAACAGGTAAGCATGAGGGACACACACGGGGGTGTCCAACCATGGCCCATAAAGAACCCAGAGTCTGCAGGTTTTCATTCCAACCAAGAACTCCACCAGCTGATTTCGCCTTCAAGCAGAGAGGAGGAACCAATCAGTGAAATCAGCCGGTGGAGTTTTTGGTTGGAATGAAAACCTGCAGACCCTGAGCTCACGGTGGCACATGGAGTCCATGAAATCAACAAAATGTCCAGAATTCAACACAACACTTCAGGTCAATCAAAACTCAAAAATACATGCCATATCTGAGATGTTTTTGAAGCTTCGGTGCAAAAATGAATGTGATTCCTTTTTTTTTTTTTTTTTTTACTTTGTTTTTACTCTACACATGCATCTTCTCAGCACTGCTGTCAGTTCCTGTTTGTACCACACCAATCAGAAATGAGCGGAAACTCAGAAGTAAGAGGGCATGCAGTGCGAACATACTGTGATCTGAGTTCTCCGCAGAGTTCAGCTGTGTCATGACGGATGGCGCCCTCCTCTCCCAGGCTCATACTGCTCTCTTGGTCAGAGGGCGCTGAAGCTGAAGAAGGATGATAATTGTCTGTGTGATCAGATTCTCCTGCCTCACTGATGTTTGGCTCTAGGAAGTCTTTATTCTCTCTTTCGTTTTTTTTGCTTTCCCACTTCCTGTCGCTCTGACACTGATGAAGAACGTATTGACAGCGTCCCTCAGCAGGACATTGTTGTAAGTAATGGCCATGGATTGTTGGAGCGTGTTGGACATGGAGAGACAATAGATTACATTAACGTTTACAGGAGTGAAGGCCAGCTCGATGCCGGCTCATCAATGGGCTGAGACTATAAATGACAATGGCGCACAGATGGGCAGCGATGGGAAATGAAAGGTCACTACAGGCAGTGACTTGTGGCAAAGATCCGGTAATTTCCTGGATGGTAAGACTGTCACTCTGTCATAGCTTGACAACCACAGCAGTTTCAAGGCAAGAGTGACAAGCAGTAGGTGTCATTTTGGAGGCCTTCCCTCAGAGACTATAAATGAACAAACACCATGAACCGAGACACTAACTTCACTTCTCAGTGGCCCCACTTCACATCAGAGAGCATTTTGATCAAAACACATCTTTATGATTTGATAATACCATGTCATCATCAGTTATGATATCTCAGCATGAACAAATGAGACCCTGGACAGGACAATTGGTAGCCTGTTTGATGCCAGTGGGCACTTTTCACATAACCAGTTCCTGAAAAAAAAAAAAAAAAAATCATTGCTTCTTCAGTAAAATGTTTTCTCTTTCTCTTTATTGAAAACTGAAGTGGAGAGAATGAATATGTTGGAAATGATTTTTTTTCTTGGGCATTTTAAGTTGTTTCCTGTTTTGTACTGCAAAGCAATACAGTTGATCTCCTGCAAAATCTGACGCAGTGGCATAAAATGTAAAATGCACTACAAAGGCCAGTAGAGGTCAACATGGTGATGGTCTTCTTTGTTTTGCGGTGGTTACCACTCACTAGTTGGGGAAAGACCTAGAAACTTGAATGTGACCCACTGCCTGTGTTCAGAATCACCTGCTAATGTGCTATTCATACTGAGTGACATCAAATTGAGAATGTAGTGCGTTCCAACTACATGGTATGTGGATTTTGTGTATGCGAGAAATGCCCGCAAATTTTTTGGTGCATGCAGCGTGAGTTTACTGGTTATACTGACAGAGTGTAAAATGGATGGTCCTACACGCACCACCGTCCATACAAATGCATGATTTAACACTATGTCAGTGTCGCTGAAAAACATGTTCAGCGACACGTTGTACATCCTGTCTTCAAAACAAAAGCACCACTCTTGGTTATAATGTATTCGGTGAGTGATTTGGTGAATAACGCTTTTATTTTTATAAGAGTAATTATTTTGTACCACGGTTAGCTCGACAGTTGTTTGGCATTTCCAAGCACATCAGAGCAAATTTCCAAACAGGCGTTATTTGGATAAACTGATCACATATTGTTAATCTACATGGCTACTTTGTTGCCCGAAAAAATGTTGAAACTTATCAAAGTGACAAATTTACAGTATTATAACGAAAAGTGCAGCAGCTGTTAGAGCCTTGTTTAAAGTACCGATTTTGTGCCGGTTGGTGTGAAATGCATTCTGGGATACTGAACAATATACTTGAGAGTGAACAGTCTGCTGGTAATAACATACTGTTCGTTGGTTGAGTATGCAGTATGTAGTCCATACTGTTTGAATAGGTAGTAGGCAGGATGTTAGTAGGCGATTTTGAACACAGCTGCCGACTTTTTTCAAAACTCACCTCCTGGAGCCCCCTAGTGGAAACAACTAAACCTTGCCAGGGACAGAGTCCGGCGAGCACAGCCCTGTCTTCTCTGGTTATATAATGTCTCAAAATGAGTGTAGCAGTGACGATTGATGTTAAAATGGTGCACAGAGACAAACAAAATGGCTATGTCCTGTGATGTGGTGTTGGCTCATTTGGATCAAATTTTGATGTATGTGACTTTTGCTACATTTTTACATTTTCTCTTGCAGAGAGGCGAACTGAGCACTGTGAAGCTTCCTCTGTTTTCATACAAGCATCCCGACATGCAGGTAAGCTCAGCTGGTAATATTATAGGTCTCCCATCATTTTTGGATACTGCAGTGTTGTGTCATTTATGGATTATTGAAACATAAAATGAGACATAGGAAGGCATCGTAATAAAATTAATCATCTGAACACAGCGCACGTTTGTGGCTATGATGTGCTTGCTAAACTGTTTGGGATCCACCTCCATCTGTGTGCCTTCATACCACAGTAGGTACAGATATATGTGCTGAGTGACACGCAGCCCTCCATATGTATAACTTCTTGTGGAATTATATCAGTGATGCACAGTGAACACAGCTGCGTGATTTTTACAATATATTTTATTAGATTTTTTTCTTACAAAACAATTCCCTCATAAACCAGAACACACAAAATGCATAAAGAAAACTGTACAGTTGGTTTCATCATGTCTGAATGTGGTCTAAACATGGACAATGTTATCTACAACAGTGGTTCCTATCAATGTCTATCACACCAAGCGGTTCAGCTCTGCAGCCCCTTACTCGAGGAGAGGTACGGAAATAGTAATGTGACATTGAAGGTAGATTCGAACAAACAACATGAGCTAGCCAATAATATAGTTATATCAGCAAGCGCAGGTGCATTCTCTTTGTTCTTGCTCTCCTTGGCTCTAATAGCAATGTCATACTGCTGAATCGACCTAAAGAGAAAAGCTGAGAGATGTGACAACGAGAGGGCAGAAAAGTGACTTTTTCACAAGCAACTGTAAACTGTATGTGACTGTGTGAGATCAAAGGGATCTGAATGTTAATTGTGTTGAAGATCTATTACCATTACATGCATGTCTTGGAGCGCTCAAATACTGTAGATTACTCATCGGAGCCACTGGGGAGTAACTTTGGATGGGGTGTTTTAATTTTGGGAGGTGACAGGACCTGAATCCTTCAACACTGAGATATAAATTGTTTTGTGTGTGTGTGTGTGTTTTTTTTTGTTTTTTTTTAATTGCTACAGTGAGATAATTGGGCTACAAATTGAACAGATCGCTTAATTTCCCCTCAAATAACATAAATTATGTTGGATATTTATTTCTCTCCTCAGTGCAACAGTGGTCTAGGAAACATTATCAACATCATTAAGTCTTTGCCTTCGAAATTTTCATCAAACAGGCTTTCATGCCAGAATTGTTTCAAGGCAGATTAGCAGCAAATACCTAAATCACGAACAAGAACGACAAATCTGTTTCACTCTGTGTATACTTTTTTTTTCTTTTCTTACACAGCTTGGTTTCTACCCTACACATTGCATTGGGGAGTTACAGGCACAACTACGTATTAGGAGATGATGAAAAATGTCTCATTTGGGATAGCGTTTGTTTCTGTGAACAAATGCATGAGCCGACTCTCCATTAGCAAGCCTCCAGCTGGATTTACAGTGACTCCAGCCTCACAATACATGTTTCTCACAAGACCCCAGCAGAGGATATTTATACAAAGGTGGACTTTTACACATTGGTTTGTTGAGGGCTCGAGGGCTTCAGAGATAATACGAACAGCGTGTGCTCTCCGTGACTTTTGTCCCCCTTCTAACATGTTTAACCCAGCTAATATGGTCAGCAACTTCAGAATCCTAAAAGGCTTGTGAGCATTTGTAAAAGTATTACATACAGACACACACGATGCGACAGAGCCGGAGAAGTACAATGAGAAAAAAAAAGTCAAAGCCACAATTTACTAATTTGTGCTCATGAGATATAATGTGTTCCTTCAGTCCTTTGAAGATCCAGGGATCCTCGGTGTGACCGTGGACAAACTAAATCGTGGGAACGAGTTAATTACATTTAGGGAATGAGTCAAATCTCGTGGCCATGAATTCACTAAAATGTGGGAATGAGTTATATATTGTGGCCACAAATCAACTGAAATATGGGAAGAGGTTAATTAAGTTGAGGGAACATGTTATAGCTCATGGCCACTAATTAGTAAACTGATTACATTAGTGATCGAAATAAATATATATATTTTTTTCTTCTTCTCATTGCACTTCTCAGGCTCCGTAAGATCCTGTGCAAATTCATACTCCATCACAAGAAAATGTTTCAAGATTACATGCAATTATTGAGCTCTAATGTCAATTAGAATTTATTTTTTTCTTAAAATAGTTTGTTTCAATATAATTGGATATTTATGAATAATTTCAATATAATTCTTTCAGTTGCAACACAGCTTACTTGTTTTCTTCGATCTATGCTAAGAAGATGAGCTAATTTAAAATAGAATCTATTTGCAAAACCTTTTATATTCTAGCAAGACTGTAAGAAGTGGCTAGTTTACCAAGTTAGCTGCCCAAATATAAAAAGGAACAGTTCTTTTTTTTTTTTCTTTTTTTTTCTCACACACCTGGAGATAGCTGTTTATAAAACCTGCTGACAAAAACACATGGTGAGTGAAAATACAACTTTAGCCAGATTTTAATATCAACTGGTTGCAACATAGCCTCTCATTTACTTTATAATGTATAATGAGAAAACAAAAACCTTTATGGCAAATGATAAATGAGTATGGTAACTGAATTATAACGGACATTCACTTTTTAGCTTGGGAAAGAGGGGCACAAAGGGCAAGGTAATACAACTTACAACGACAAAGGCAAAATTACTGGCCAAGCACTTATATACACTGTAGCCCCTTTACTACCACATTCAAGAGGCAAGGCAGCAAACGTGTTGCCTGTAGATGTTCACACGCTGACCTCAGCACGGCTGTCTGGACTGCCATGAAAGCATTAAGGTCACTGCAGCTTCTGACAACATTATTACATCTGCTGATAAGCAGCAGAGCTTTCTTGTTGCAAACGAATCATCATCATCATTATGATGATTAGTGCAACTGCCAATCACAACAGAGATGATACAGTTCAAAGTCAGAGAAAATATCTCTTATTTTTATAGACGAAGAGTTGCTGGTGTTGATTCAGTTAATGCCTACGGACAGGAAATACAGAGTGTTTCAAAAATAGTTATGGCATAATAATAGTAATAATAATAATAATAATAATAATTGTATTCATTTTATGTGTTTAATTTTAGCAAAATAATTTGACAGTCAACCAACTTACTGACTTTTTGGAACTAATAAGATATATAAAAATGTATTGCTACTTTTGAAACAGGCTGTATATTTAATGACTTACAAGTAAATATTAATATAATATATTATAATTTTTCCATTCTGGATTGTTGTACATGCCCTGTCCATTTCTTATTTCTATCCAGATACAGATACGTAATCCAAACACATCATTTTTTGGAGCTGACTGCACAGACAGTAAAATATAAATTAAAATATGGCAAGCACAGTTTGTTTTCCTTGGATTTGATCTTGATGCACAGCTTTCTCGGATGATGCTAAAAAAAAAAATGCTCATAGCCAATCAGATAGTGGAGTTGATGCCACTTTGATATTGGTGCAACAAAACCGAGTCACTGCCCTGAAGAAACTGCTGAGTGGCATTTTCAGGCTTCAGAGCACAGTGTTGTGTTGCAGGTACAGAGTTGTGTGAGAGACGGGGGACAAATCGTACAATATCAGGAGCCGCCTACAAGAAGTACTGCTCATATCTGGTTGGGTTTTCTATGCAATAAAAACATCCATGGTCCTTTGGTGATGGACCAATAGGGCTCTTTGGAAAGACACTGATAACTGGGGAATTACACATGTGCATAAAGCCAACCACTGCTGGCATGGGGCGAATGAAAGCTTTTAGAGGGAGAATACAGTACAATGCCATGACTACGGACAAAAGTGAGTAAACACATGGGCTTGTAGCATTTAAAAGGACTCAAAACACACATACACTAAAGGCAGACGGACAGACAGACGTTTCGTGGTGACTATATGCAGCACTGGTGAAAACGACAAACATTGTTGAGATAAACAAGAACGAAAAGCTTTACTCTAAAAAAAGTGAGCATTGTGCATAGTTCATAGTTCATTGATAACCCCTCTTCAGGTACCTATTTGCTGTGATAACATGGAAGGAAGTGCAATAATGTACAATTCTGTATAGTTAAGTGCACATAGATCACTGTTGCACTGAACGGCATTGACACTTTCTCCCAATAGAAATATCACAACAGGGTTTCTTAATATTTTCTCAATTACTCTATTTTTAAGTGTACTTTTGTTACAATAAACCCAGGCATGTATTCCTCTCGCTCAGTCCCAGGGTTGAGTCCACAACTTATGTCCACATAAATCTTAATAATAAGTATTTTGGCCTGATCTTTCTCCCTCTTCTTCTTCACTCCTTTCCCTTATCCTCCGTCTCCCTCTCCTTTTTCTCTCTCACTCATACCTCCCCGACCCACACGATTGTGTTGCCTCTCTTGATGTCTGACACCTCGCAGTGCGGCGTGCTCTGTTTGCCGTTAAGGACGAAGAGGGACTCGGCTGACGGTGTCACCAGGTACTGTCCGAACAACCCGCCGGAGACCACCACTCTGTTGGGGCCTCCCCAGGGCCAGGCGTGGGGGGCCAGGGGCTCCTTGAGGCTCCGCAGAACCTCCGTGCGGCCCGAGGACAGATCGGAGAAGAGCAGGTCCGTGCCTGAGCCTGATGTGGCCACCACCACATACTGGTTGGACTCTGTGAAGGAGGGCTGGAAGACCAGATCGGAGACAACTATAGGGTTGTCCACTTCCTGGTTCAGGGCCAGCTCCCCCTGGAACGACACCGTCTGAACTATGAGCTTTGAACTCTCCGGGTCAGGGGTCACCACGTAGCGGCCGTCCGGTGACACGTAGGGCTGGCCCGTGATGTTCAGGTTCAGACCGATCACGGTGTCCGTCACGCTGTCGATGAGGAGCTGGGGCGGGCCTTGCAGGTGGCTCTTGCTCTGGCATTGGATG
The DNA here is from genome assembly GCA_900302555.1 of Myripristis jacobus. Lineage (NCBI taxonomy): Eukaryota > Metazoa > Chordata > Actinopteri > Holocentriformes > Holocentridae > Myripristis > Myripristis jacobus. Next base: position 25,113 of record OMLB01017817.1, read on the forward strand.
AAGTAGAAGCCACTCAGGTGGGTGTAGGCCATGCTCGCTGGAATGCAGCTGTAGTTTTTCAGGCTGATGGTCTTGACGCGGTGGAAGGTCTCCAGGTCAATTTTATGTACCGCAGGTTCATTTTTGAGGAAGACGAAGGCAAATCTGAATCGACAAAGTTCAAAAGAAAGGTTAATAGCCTTTCCAGTTTTTTGGGGAGTGATTAATACACATCAGGATTCTCATTAGAATTCTCATTTGCTCTTTTCTCCTTCACTTCAGAAAGACAGCTGTGATGAGTGAGTAATGAGGTGGCCTGTGCTTTAAGGTCAGCTGTGTCTGTGTGGGCATCTTTCTGTGTGTGTGTGTGTGTGTGTGGGTGAGTGTGTGTGTAGGTTCACGGGTAGTTTTGTACCTCACATGAGTGATGATAAGGTTCGTCGGAGGAATAAAGAAGTCGTCAACCCTCTGGAACGTCGTGCGGATGGCATGATGCACTTCTCCAACACTGGCTTGGGGAATTACCTTTAGACATTGGCGGCAGAGGACAAGAGAAATAGTAAATATCAGTCCACAGGTATTTTCAAGGTATAGCTATCCAGCTATAGCACCAGCAAAAAATGTTGGAAAATGAATTGGCTGAAGCTGAAAATAAGTATTTTGAAATGAATGTGCGATTTGAAATTATGAGGCAGTACTTGAAAAACATAAATTATTCAGTCCTCAAAAAATGAACATGTTTCATAGGGGTGTGCATCTCACCCACTGAGGCTGAATCAATACACACCTTGATACATGATCAGTGATATAACACATCTAGACACATTTTAAGGAGCCATCGCCTTGGTATGATATGATTCAGGAGATAGAGCAGGGAGGGGAGCAGTGACTCCTCAGTGAATCCACATACCCCTACTATTTTATGAGCATTTGCCTTAAGGTGAATGTCTTAAGACGACTTGTTACTTCAGTGTTAACCTGTAATATGTTTCACTTTAAAGTCACACTCTTGTAACTAGTGTGACACACAAGAAGGCTGAGTCCTATACCCTATAGACGATATGTGGCCTGTGTGAAATGACAACACTGAGTTTAAAAAGATTGCGGACCATGACAACTCAACCTTTTGGTGACCGTACGAGTGTCATACTACATGCGAATCAAGGCTTTAATGCCAGCAGTCAGCACGGGAGAGTGGGTGTAAACTTTTGAAATGGCAAACTTTTCAAACACTGGCTTGTTACTGAATACTGCTGAAGCCATTTATAGCTAAAGCTTTGATACCTGGCAAATGAATTGCTTAGCAGGTAGGAGTTCAGTGTCTTGCTCAAGGACACTGTAATAAAACACAACTTGTTGCAAGAATCAAACCTTTCACCTTCTAGCTACAGCACGGCAGTTTCTACAAGCAAAGTACAAAGACTCGTATCTCGGATGTTAACAGCCAGAGCTTGTCCAGGTGACATTCCCATACATCCTGGAGCAGATAAACATCTACCGTGTATGACTGCGGCTGATGAAATGTGGCCCCACCTCGCTTCTTTGATAAAGCATCTTATTTAGTTATGGTTGTCTTAGGAGCAGACACCACAATAAAAGCCCCATCTCTCATGTCACAGACCTCATCCTGATTCAGCGGGTTTTCAAACTGCAGAGGGGGGAGCGCTTCCACTTTTGATGGGCTCTCAATATGCCACCTTGTCAGTGACACACGCTTCATCACGTATGCCTGCATGATCAGGTCGGAGTCAAGGACGAGCGAGGTGGTTTATACGACTAACTCCATCCATAGGGTACGCATTCAATCAAAGCAGCCAGTGGAACAACTTGCACACGTTCCCCAGAGTTGTTTTCCTCTCATTTTATAGACTCTATCTTAAATTCTCTGAGAAACCTGGCTCATTAAGGCTCTTCTAGCTTTAGAAATCCAGGCAAATATTGCTAGAGAGCATATAGAATATTTTTAAAAAGGAAAGCAACTGAGTGTAAAATCTATTTTGAAGTCTACGCCCACACCACTAAAGCTGTATCTCTACCTGATGCCCAGTGGGGGGCCAGGCTTCACACTGCTTCCAAAGAACTATCAAATGTTGTGAAATAAAAATAGCAGTTTTCAAGTTGCTGAGTTGTGGCTTTTGCTACAGTGCCGCAGTGCTCCTCAAAATCTCTCTTTCTCTCTCTGTAGCCCCCATGAAAATCTCATCCATTTTTAACATAACAGATAACCCTGTGTTTTACCCTTTTGCCAGCATGGAAAGAATCCTTGTTTAAAATAAATAAATAATTAAATAAAACACAGTCATTACAAGAGTTGCAGAATACAATGGCGGGAGTTAATGAGGATCAATGCAGTATCACTCATGTATAATTAGGCAGCTGCTTTGGTCTCCAGGGCTGGAGGTGCTCTCAACTTAATGCCACTGGCTTCCCATTGTCATCACTCATCCCTGGATTTCATATCCACACACTCAGCACTGAGGCCCAATTGAGTTTTACTCTCCCCCTGCCAAATCTCTCCTCGCTGGCAGGCCTAATACCTGAGGGGGATTTGGTTCTGACTGAGTGGCTTTGCTTTTCCACGACACTCACTCTCCAGAAGCCTTGAGTAGCTTTTTCCTTTCCCCATCTAACTACATCCAAATGAAATGGAATTCCTCGAGCGCTTCAATTTATCTGTATCGTTTAGGAAATGCAATAAGTCTTACAAGGCGCTTTAGTGTAATATTACAGCTGTGCAGTGGTTGTTACAAAGCTATAACAATGGTAATTTTTTAAAAATACCTCCGGGATTCCTTGTCTGGTTGCACCTGGGCAACATACAGTACATAATGAATTCGTCATAACTCCGAGGTTGTTGCCTCTGTGATGCTAAAACACAAATTACTACCTGGTGTGGTTTACTCTCTGAATACTTGATAGGATTCACTTGATATATTGGCAATGTGAAGACAAGGAAGACAGATGGACAGACAGACAGATACATACATACATATCCAATACAGATAGATAGATATTAATATGTGACCGTATATATTCCCACACGATGGCCTAAATGCTGCTTCAAAGGCTTCTCCATCCTGCCAAAGACACAATTCCAGGGGGACACAGTGAATATTTGTAGTTTTCTGGCATGGAAACTGAAACAATTAAACATAATAATAATAATACTACTTGGACAGATGGAATCAGCACTTGTGTGTGTGCGTGCACTGTGTGGATGTGCACAGAACAGGAAAAAAAAGTGTCCATGAGTTAAGTGTCCTCCTGGCACGTAGGCACAGGCAGGTCTGACAGCCTGAAAGGCCGTGTCTCTCCCTGGCCAGCCGCGATTCCTCCATTTGTCTTCTCTAATGAATTGACAATCACACTCATGCCGGTGTTTGCACAGGGATATTGAGCCATTATAAAACTTGGCTGCTTAAAAATACCCTCACCATGTGCGCAGGCTGGGTAGGACACACAACTACACATTCACAAACACACATTTACATGAGTACAAGTGCGCAAGCTCACATGCACACACTTAGAAACAGACTCGCTGAGAAACGCACACACACAAATTCATGATCTGCTCCACTAAAGCAGTGCCTCCGGTGGTGACAGGCTGCTGATACACAGGTCAATTACCTACAGTCCAAATGATAATGACATTGTAAGACCATTTATTTTGTGGTGTGATCCATGTGGCCTCCAATCCATTATGTGGTTTCTCTGCAATTGCATGTTTGGGTCATTCATATCCCACTCTCAAATTATTCATTACTATTGAATGACTGCAGGAAGAGAGTGCGACAAAATGAAAATGAAAAAATCAAAAATGTGTTTTCCTGCAATTCAGACAAGCAGTCAAAATAGGAAAGTTTTCATGCAAAACAACTCTGTGCTCCAATTGTTCCAAATTACACAGGAAAAAAATAATTTGTCTGAAGTGAAAAAACATCTTTTATGTTAGTATTTTCTCCTTCATTGAAGACCATAACCTCTGAGAGAAGTTGAAAAACAACTCCAATATAAACAACCCTGAGTGTGCACAGTAACTGAGAGCCACAACTGACAACGGCACCGGGACCATTCCCCTGCTAGTACACCTACACTCTGTGACGGAAAGGTGCTAAAATAATGAAAAGCAGAGTTGCTGTGTCGAGTGTGAATCAGTAGAAAATTGTTAAATCCCACACACAGTTGGCTGCCTTTTCACCGTTTATTGTGGCCAAAACAGACTTCTTGATCCAAAACGGATCTTATTCACTTCGTTTCAACCAGTTTTTGAACAAGGTGCTAGAAAGTATCAAAATTTACTTTCTTGGCATGTGTCATAGGAAAAATGTGTTTATTGTAAAAAAACTATATATATATTACTATCAAAATATTGTGGTTTTAAATCACTTTATGTCTAACGACTGAAATTTGATGATCTTTGTGAAAAATCAAGTGGCCTGTTCATGTTAAAATGTCTATTAAAAAGAAAAAAACATGCAAATCGCAAAGTATGTTTCTCTGGTTCTCAATTTCATTGAGAGCAATCCAGAAAATTAAAAAAAAAGATATCCACTTTCTTAAAAAAAATAAATATCTAATTTGGTTTATTTTATGTCTCTCTAAACAGAGAGCATTTGACCTGACAAAGTCTTTGGGTGAAACATTGTCATTCTTGTGGCTGTCAAGCTGAAAATAAATAAATAAATAAAAACATGCCAGAAAGCAATAGTATAGAAAATGGTTCAAATTGGAATTATTACAATATCATGAGGAGAACTGTGACTTTACCTCGAAACACCATCAGTCAAACCATTACAGCACCATTACTAACCACAGAACCGTTAAAGGCAAAAACGCTGGTGGCTCCACAGACAGCACTGAGAGTCATACAGGCGCCTCTTCAAATAAAAAAGGGATCATTTCACATAGGGACACCCTCTGAAGAACCATATTTTCGAGGGTGTGTCATCCCTCCCCAATGCCCATAATGAATAGGCAACATCACATCCCTGTAAAGCGCAGACCGAACACAACACCTCACTAGATTATAATGGGATCCTTCCCTCCAATGGGACAAAGCAGAACAATAAACATGTTTGTGTCTGTTACAGAAATGACAATGGGATCCCTTGGTGGCTTTACCCGCTGCAGTGTCCTCCACTGCTGAAACAGGCGCACACACACACACACACACACACACACACAGGGGCCATGAAAAACAGCATCATACCTCTCCCACAGGTATAAGCTCTCGTCCCTATCCCCTCCCATCCCCTTCGTCTCCTCTGCTCTCGCCATCCTCTTCTCTCCTCTCTCCCCTCACCTCACCCAATCCCCTGAGGTGGATTAAATACAGCCACACCTGTGATCATTTCTCATTTGTGAAGTCTCCAACACCAGCGGTCCGAAGGGACGGCAGGCACAAGCCGACCACGCCGCAGCTGTGAATTGCTGTTTCGCTGGCTCGGTAAATGCTCTAAAACATATATAGATTAAATGCCCTCATGCAAATACTTATCACATAAACAGGCACGCAGGTACACACTTGGCTCAATTAGTTGTGAGGCGCCATTTGGCTCGCTCGGTGAACGGTCTACAACATATATGGATTATATTTTCCCACCTTAGATAATCAGTCATCACATAAACAGGTCACACATACACTGTGCACGCAGTAAGTAGTTGTGGAGTAGCGCGCAAACAAATAACAGCGACGATAATAAAGAAGTGCTACTTAGCACCTTTAAAGCTGCACTGGGCAAGATTTTTATGTAAAAATGCACCTGTTTTGTCAGCCTAATTCACAAAGTGGGGCTGCAACAGAGAAGAGATTCCTGTTCTGCTAATGAAGACTCCATAAATTTGCCCTAAGCTACTTGCCCTGCCTTTGAAATTCTGGTGTCTGATATTTTCACAATGTCAGGAATTCATCTAAGTTGCAGGAAGTGACTAATCAAAACTAAAGAGAGAAATGCAACACTTATGAGTAGTGATGTCACAAGAATCAATACATAAGTACCAAATCGAAACTAAAATTTTGTAAACGATACCAACAGTGGTGTTTTTAGTATTGGTAGTATCGTTGCAATTTCAATACCTCACTCTGTAACTAAGTGTTGCTATTCTAATGCTGCCTTTGCTTGTATGTTTCAAAACTGAAGCTGCAGTCATGCTTAAAGGACCGTGAGAGCACATAATCAGACCTTTGTATTGTTACAGCAGGACATTTCATAAAGCTCCTCTAATGTGCATTATTTTGGGCTGCTTTGTTTTACATTTGAAAGCTACAGGCCGATGTTGTACTTGTAACTAAGTGTTCTCATTCTACATTTGAATAGTAGAATTTTACTGGTTTTGGTATCATCACCAAAATCCTGGTGTCTTGGCATCTCTGGGAGTGAGCCAGCAATCCGTCCTGTAAAGTCTGGACTCAGCAGTGTCATCCATTTGGCTCTGAGTGCAGTTTGTGCAGTTTATTGACATCATGTTGGATGATTTCTGGGTATTGCCGTCCTAATATTCAAACTGTATCCTCATGGGCCACAGCAGCGGCTCCCCCGGTAGACCGTGTGCCACATAACAAGGCTGTGTCCTTACTGCAGCGGCCTGGGTTTGAATCCGGCCTCAGCAATTTGCTGCATGTCATTCTCACTCTCTCCTTTGCCTTTCTGTCACTCTTTCTACAGTCACTGTTAAATAAACAAGAAATGCCAAAAAAAAAAAATAATAATAATAATAATCATAAATTCTTGCTGCATTTTAGCTCTCTCTCTGGACCTTTTTCTTATGTGTTTTTTTTTTAAGAAATAAAAAAGATTATAAATAGGAAAAGAGCTACATCAAACTATGTCAAAACGATATTACCAGGATCA
>OMLB01017818.1:0-22686 GCA_900302555.1 Myripristis jacobus
TTTGTCCTATTCGGAGTGTGGCCAAGACCACAATGAGCAAAATGCGCTGCAGGTCATCATTCAGCATGTAATTCAATGTTTGCATGGCATACAATTTTATGGAGACAATGTTAGTTTTAAGTGTGTGTCATAATGAGTGTGTGTGTGTGTGTGTGTGTGTGTGTGTGCCCAGCTGGTAATGCCAGTGAATCCCATCACATGGCCAAGATGCTTTGGGTTTAAACCAAGATTGCATACGTGTGTGTGTGTGTGTGTGTGTGTGTGTGTGTTTTCTCTATTGTGAAAATCCATGGGGTTTTCACATAATCATCCTGTCAGTCTATGATTTAAACTGCTGTTTAAAACTTGGGTGTTTTCATTTGCATATTTCTCTCTTATATGGGAAAGGATCCATTGAATTATTTTACTTTCCAACCCAAATAATGATTTGCTGACAAAATGCAAACACTGCCATGCATGTTAAATACTGTATGTCACAGCTGGCTGTGGCTAGCTTTGCCCAATATGTTTACCCAAAGTATCACTCTTCATCTTTCATCTCTCACTCTACTTTGCCAGGAACACAGTGCTTATGACAAAAACTTCACCAATTGTTATCATTATAAAAACTGTATGAAACCCTGTTTCAGATTAAACTCCAAATGTCATTTGGATGCACTATTTTGAAGGAATTAGGAATCTCCTGTTCATTTCTCCCATACTTATTAATACATTTTTGGCTCCACAGAGTCTTGAAAATGCTAACAAATGAAAGGTTTCTCAAGACAGACGTGTGGCCCTGCAAATTTTCAAATTTTCAAATGTTTCGGTGGCCCCAAATCTGCATCCACTTTGCAGTCATGTAAACAAGTCATAATGGAAACCTCTTGCAGCCTAGCTAATGCTTGCAGCCTAGCATTCATTTTCACGAATACTGAGCCGTGACAGCTTCCAGTTTTGCTTGTGAAGATTGTCAAAGAGAGACGCTAGCTTTAGAGACTAATTAAATGGCGACATGATTTATGAGGCCCATAAATAAGCTTTTACTGTCTAAAACATAAAATGACCATACCTGTGGACACTGGTCAGTACCAGTGACTCAGTGATTTCTTTATCAGATGCTGAGATTTCTGCTTTGTCATATTTATGAACAAAAATAAATTTTAGTCTTGAGTTTTGACTTTCACATGTTTTACTGTCACTGTTACTGTTTATTTTCACTGAATGTAAGGTACTGGAGGCCACGCCCACCGTGGCCATGTGACCACAGCCTCCCCCAACTTCCCTGTCCCAAATTTTGCCCATACTCCTCTGGTCATCCCCAGTGACAACACATGAATTGCTGGGTGAACTTTTCCTTTAAGTCAGGGATGCTTTCACTGAAAGCAGCTTTAATGTTGCTGGTTTTCTAATGTGGTGCCCTCGCTACAGCTTCTGTACTGGTTGACTGCCCAAAGCAAAACACAGGCTGCACTTGTGAGTGAGTTTGCAAGGTTAGATGTTGATTTGTGGATTTGTACTCAATATGTTTACTACTCATCCAAAAGTATGTGATATCGACTGTTCATTCCTCCTACACTGTCTGCCTTGTAAGCCTCCCAGATGTGTGTGTATGTGTGTATGTGTGTGTGCTTGTGAATGAGTGAAAGTGTGATGTTACTGCGCGCATTACACAACAGTGTGTTCTTATTACTGTATGTGGCTGGAATGGACTCTTGTGTGAATTGTGTGTGTGTTTGTATGTGAAATTACATCGCTCCAGTATGCTACTGGAATGCAATGTGTGCAGGTGTGTGTGTGGCTTGTATTCCTGCTGTTTCCAGTAATTTCATTGTGCCAATTAGGAGATTCAGTGACATTTCATCGTCTTCATCAGCACAAGCATACACACACATCCTTGCTGAGGGACACCATGAGGTGATTCCAGAGTTTCATTACTGTCACATTAACGTCCAGGCCTAACAATGTCTATGAGGAAAAATGTAAGAAAAATAAGGTGGGAGCTAACTAATTGTAAACTTGGCTTTTTCTCTCCATCCATCATCCTGCCCTCTTACTTACATCTGTTATCGATCCTTCCATCCATCTGTCTGTTCGTTTACCTATTTTCTTCAAGACAGGAATAAAACTTGGCCCGGCGCTACCTCACACCATCCCTCTGTCCAAGTCTCCATCCACTGGTTCACTCATCCCCCAAGAATAAATTGAAGGCAGAGAATATATTCCTTTCTATCACAGTGGATTTAGGAGACCATCTCAAGTTAATGAGGGGTTTTAAAAGTTAAGAGGAAAACAGAGCAGAGCGTAATAGAGGAGACTTATTTAGGGAGAGGTGAGTGGGCATAAGTATTCTTGAGTGTGTGTGTGTGTGTGTGTGTGTGTGTGCGTGCGTGCGTGCGTGCGTGTGTGTGTGTGGCGTTGCTATATTTGTCAGGATGACTGAGCGTTGAAACCTTGAGGTAAGGACTTATTGGCAGGGTTGGAGAAATTTTTGGCCAACTGCCTTTTTGATAAGAGGCTGCTTTGGTTTTAAATGGAGGCTGGGCTTGAGGTTGGGTAAGGCTTTCGCAATCACAGTGATTGAAAGCAACTTCTGCGTGCGAGTGTGTGTGTGTGCGTGTGTGTGTACAAACTTCCACCTTAAAACGTATTAACAACAACAACAACAACAACAACAAAAACAGACAGCAGTTTCAGCAACAGTGTGGCAACATGTGGGAGGTCCAGCGTTAGGACTTCTGCAGATAGGACAATCTCCTTTATTTCATTTTTATTGATTCTGTTTATTCATGTGATTTAAGCTGCTAGGACGCTCTCTTCACTCGCTGACGCCGGCTGCAAATCTGGGCACCTTCACTGAAACTACTGGCCGCTATTTTTTTTTTTTCATGCCGCCCCTCCATTTGCTCGTTCACATCTCATTCAGTTAGAAACAGGTGTTACATCTGTCAGCTTGTATTATTCCCCATTTAGGTGTTCATGCTGCAAGTGTCAAATGATGCCAACAGCAGCAGCACATGTCTGTTGTGGTTTGTGTTGGGTTAGACAGCTTTAATGTTTGAGGGGTGTGATCAGTTAATTAGATATAATTGGTAGAAATGATTTTACTGGTTTTTGAGACTAAATTACATTAATATTTCCCCATAAGATGCCTGCACATTAAAAACCTGATGTTTAGGCAGAAGTGAATGCCAGCCCAGCTCTCGGAGGACTTTCTGCATTTTGTAGTAAAACTCATTTTCCAAGATATGAAGGGCCAAGTGTGAATGCACATGTGGTAAATTAATTAACATATTAAACTATTTGCTAAAGAAATTACATATTTCAGTTTCCCACACTTTTAAGTGTACATATCACTTAATATTGGGGAAAAACTTCACCATTCTATTTTAAGTGATGGTGCCGCATTTGCATAGTGCTGCATTTTTTTCTAATTTGTACAGAGACATGCAAAGTAGCCTTTTGCAGTTTGCAGTTTTTGCTTTTGCAAAAGCACGCACAAGCAATACATAAATACTGGTAGTGGCCATGATTTCCAGCACCTTTGCAAGAACATCTCTCTCTTTTTTTTGAAGTCATATAGGCAAGCCCAAAATAACAGTGTCTTGCTGAGTCTGTATGAGTTTCTGTTACAGTCATCTCTACAACTGTGTTCCACACAGTCTGGTTCTGTTATGTTTGTTCTGCCAAGTTACTGTGATCTTGTTGCCAAGGCCTCCTCTGTTCCAAGATCAGTTTAGACAATCAGCTGGAGAATTTGGGGTAACTCAAGCACAAAGTAAGCTGACAGTGTGTTAAAATATATTTTACTTGAACAATTAGTCAGAAATCTGTAAGTAAAATGGTCTACTTTACTGATTCTGCCTATTCAAACAACTGAGAGAAATCACACTCTCATTAGCTATAAGATCCTGTAAGAATCCCGGTGGCATATGGCCTTTCACTGCTTTGTTTTACAGGCTTTCCTTTAAAGGCTTAATGCTGCAGAATACTTTAATGATACGTCTTCAGAGCACACTGTACAGCACACTGTGTGTCACTGAATTAATTTGGCAAAGTTGCATTTGACTGGTGTCATTCACAATTAGGTTATCTGCATAGCTTAAATTATAACTGCTGGTTTGATATTCGGATAAAAGAAGAAAAATGCAGTTCCAAGAAAAGCAGAATGTAGGGGAGGCAACGGCTCCAAAAGAATGCCTTCAACTAAGTTACTTTTTGGGTTAATTTATTCCCACAAAGACTACAAAGTATCTTTCTCATCCTCTGTGTGTGTGTGTGTGTGTGTGTGTGTGTGTGACTTGGCGTGTCTTTTTATTTAAGGATCAAGAAACTCGGCTGCTCAACTGGCCATCGAACAACCAAAGGAATCAGAGGAGCAAAGAGGAAGCAGAACAGAGGCACCATGAGGAGAGACATGCTGCTCTGAAATCTTTGATACTAACTTTAAGAAAAAGAATGCAACTTTTTTTTTTAAATGCATTCTTATCCATTTATCCATTTCTTAATCTTAAGAGTTGATATATTTGCTCTGTTATCATCTCCTTTGTCAGTTTAAGGGCAAAGCATGGATTTGAGTTCTCAAATGTCAATGGGGATAGAAAAAGGATTCCTTCTTAAAAGAAAGAAAAGAAAAAAAAAGTAGGGCAACAAGACACTGTAGAAGCTTCATTTTCCACAGTCATGCTCATTCAAGGAAAATGTAATTTGTGAGTTGCTGGCACTGATGCTGTCCAGATTGTGGCTGCACCTGGCTCTGTGCTCCAGTGGCCTGCTCTCTCTCAGGTTCAGCATGTGTGTCATCAGCTTCCTGCAGCCCTGATCATCCAGGCTGGGGTCACAGTGGGACGCGCAAATGCAGCATGAAATACAAACATGCAAAATAGCTTATGAAGGTGTCAGTGCCCAAACATGGCTTTGAAAACATCCTCCTTAACATTTGACATGCTTGCTCAGTGACCTGATGACACGATGGTCAGATATGATGTATCTGACCTGCGCTTGGCATACGTTTCCATCGTGAAAACCCTCCATTTGCTGTCGGCTCCAAACCTCTGTTGTACAGGTTAGAGAGAGGGAATGTGTTGGCATCATGCATGCATCCTGGGCAGCCGATATTTGTGTGAACAGAAGGGTTTCCCTGCATGTTCCTTGTAAGATTACACGGTGGAACTGCTTCCTGCCTTCCAGGCTCACTTAGGGGCTCGGAGATGAGAATATGACTCCAATCACTTCTGCCAGCTACTCCTGGAAATCTGTGATTCCCCGTGATGTCAAAAGCAGGTGCAATTTGCCGCAGTTCAACAGGTTAGGGTAATGTTATTATGGAATCCAAAAAACAATGAACAAATGAATGGATAATGTTACATCAAATTCTTGGAATTGAGGAATCTGACATCAAAGGTGTGGCTGAGGCTGTGGATAGTATTTCTAGCAGAACTCAGGTATCCACACAGAATGGCCGGTCTCTATTTAGCACAGACGCCTCGTCATCCAAGCTTTCATCATCTGTAATATCTGCTTTGATGTGCTGAAGGACATAATCAAAGGTAAAAGTCTGGAAAGCCAGAATGTGAAACAAGTCATCTGTGAAAGATGGCACCATATGCTCCCAGTAATGTGCCACTCTGTTGTGATCTTCACAAAGTTTGCAAAATAATTACAGGCATAAGGTCAGCATAAATAGGAGAACTAATGAAGTGACTTTGGGGATTTATTTTGTCAACATAATAATTAGCCTTCAAGCAGTCATCACATGCATTTCACCACAAGGCTGAAAACATTGGCTTGTCTCATCTTCTTTCAAGAATATTCAAAAGACCAGCTTGCTCTTTCATCACAAGTGCTTAACTTTATTGAACACGCCCACAGACACACCTATGGGCCGACACACACACATATTTCCCCCTGTATCTTTTATTAGAGACATTGCATCAACTGTGCCAGCCTTTTCAGAAATGTTTGTTTTTATTTAAAGTGATTTTCTGACCACTAGAGGGGTCAAGAGCACAAACTCTATAAATACACAAAGCCATTGCTCTCTGGCAGATTGCTTGTAGGAACTGAAAGCAAAGAGAAAAGTATGCTTTTCAGATGGAAATGGGGGACATATTTTACTCATACAAGGCTCCTGTTGGTTTAATTGGATTACTTTGTCTGAGTTGAAAATGTGGTGAAACTGCAGACACTCACTCGTAAGATTGCTGAAAAAAAATCAAAAAATCACACCGTGGCCATCAAAGCTGACAGCAGGACCTCATCTGAACCCACCAAGCACATTTTAAGTGAGCAGCTGGACCAGATCGAGCTGGTCCTGTAGCTCAGACCCACAGGCCGCTGGTCTGAGTGGAACACAGGGAGTTAACCCGCAGAAACCTGGATCGACATCAGGTTTCTTATGTTTAAATGCTTGTGAAAGGAGTCTGAACTCACAAGTGATTAAGCACCTTTCACAAGCATTTAACCTGTTGAAACCTGAGCAAATTGTCTTGATTTCATTGAAAAACAGGCAACTTAGCAAGAAATTATTCAAAGTTTACAAGAAAACAACTTGAAAATTAGCACAAAAAAGAAAACAGTTACAAAAAAACAAAGAAATGACCTGAAATTAAGCAACCAAGAAGTCCTGAAAATGAATGAATGAATGAAAGAATGATTAACTAACTAACTAACTAAATAAATGAATAAGAAAGAATGAAAATGACTTGAATTTTTTTTTTTTGCTGCAACATCATGTTAACTATATATTTATAGTAAGTATATAGTATATAGAAAGTGTATATATAGTTTTCTGGATTTTTATTCTTGATAATTTTCTCCGCATTTTTGAAAGAAATTAACCCAGTTTGCTGAGGTTTTAAGGGTTAAACACAGGTTGGGGTGGTTTTCCTTCCACTGCACCACCCTGCCACAGAGGGCCTTGATTGGACCTTTAGAGGTAAACAACAACAACAACAACAACAATAATAATTATTATAATAAAGAACAGTAAGGTTCCTGGGTGACTTAAGCTTTACCTGTATAGCAGCTTATACAACAGTAGTTCCAAGCTGATAGCTAGGCCACACACTATAATTTCCTACAGGTTCTAGAGAAAACCTCCATGCAGCCACAGGTCAAACTGGTGGTGCTGCCAGTAAAACTATCTAAAAGTGCTATCAGACAACCTAGTACGAAAATAAATGATATAAAAAGGACCTGCAAAAAAATATTAAAGAGCTACCAAAAGGTGCTGAGGTGCTGCCTGGCAGAGGCGTTGATCTGCCACGATGTCAACAGAACAGCTCCTGCTCTTATTCCTCGTTGCAGAAGTAAGGTTACTTTTATACCATTTGATTTTGGGGTGTACTTTCAACGTTGGTAAAGAGGTTGATGTGTAGATGGAAAATAGGATTTCTGCAGATTTTTTTAAACACCTTGCAACTGAAAATACAAACTGTACATCAGTGTCTATAAACATAAACAAACCTTTCAGGCATTAAAAATACATAAAATACAGTGCTTGCATACTGCCGGGGCTTTCATCTTGAGCTCTGATGGCAGATTTGAAAGTAGATATTGTTTCAAATGTGTTTAGTGTTTGATTGGTGAGGTTCGGGGCCTTTGATGTCACTGCACAGTCATTTTAGGGGTGAACAGTTTCACTTTCACATCTTATGACTTACATGAGGAACAGCAAAATCCAACACTGGAGTGAAACAGTCGCAGTTATTACTGAGGAGAAATGAATTGCAAAATAAAGATGAATGTGCAGGAGTATCACAAAGGACAGGAGTTAAACGTCTGCACAGACATGACAAGTGACCGGGGGAGCGTGGGGGACTGTATTTCAACTGTATCAAAGACCTTTGCAGATTTGCACATATATATATATATGATTAATATTATTCAGGAACTTCTTCAGTAAACTGCCAGTTACACCATGGGAAAAAATATCACCAAGTACAAAACACAAATGATCGAGTAATCAGCTCAGAATGTGATGAGCAGGCCCACTATTAAGGAGCAGCAATAGACTGAAGTTATGATAGTCGCTGTACATGAAAAGAGACTCGCATATTACTGGAGCAGAGACAGAGGAAGAGAGGGGAGAGAAGGGAGAATGGCGATGGGACAGAGAGAGAGAAAGATACATATTTGTACCTCAGTGCTTTGGCAATATTTTTGCTGAACTTTCATGCCAATAAAGCTCATTCAACTGAACTGAATTGAAATTTAAAAATGTAAAAATGATTTTACAAGGAAGGCCGCTTGGTCTAATTATAACAAACCTGCATCCAGCCTGAGCCCGCAAAGCTCAACACCACACCAGACCAGCTCCCACAATTTTTCTAAATAAGCATCAGTTCTGGGCTCAACCCAAGACCCACAGCCTGACCAGTATCTCTGATCAAATATATCAATTTCATTGTCTGCAAGGAGTCAGCTTTCTCCCATTCATCCAACTCGGCCTCCAAGGACGCACTGTCAACAGTCTGATATTCAACCCTGGCTATTTTTGCATCCAGGTCGCCCATGTTGACCAACTGACCGAGCCTTCATCACTGTCAGTCTGTATCAGACAGGCCAGTAACTTCCCCTCTGCCTATGAACCTACCTTTGGCCAGTTAGTGTGAAAAGTTCATCTGTACTTTCTTGTCACATTATGAACCCTTCCACCAAGTTTCATGCAAATCCTTTCATAAGATCTGGAGATATCCCTCTAACAAACAAACAGACAAATAGATGGGATGGGGCGAAAGCATAACCCTTGTTCTGCTCCAGTGTTGGGGATAAAAAATTTTGTAAACTTGTGCTGTTGAAGATGAAAATAAAAAGACAGTAACACTGAACATTATTTTTTTTTCTTTTTTACTGGTTGCTTTTCCTTACACATTTTTTTTTCACCAATACGACCCAAAGGACAGTTTTCTGAGAGAGCTAGGTTGCTACCTAGTGGGCAGATGTTTGATAGTGAATGTTTGCTCGCTAGCTTGCAAAAATACTTGGTTAAGATTAGAAAAAGGTTGCTGTTGAGGTTAGGGTAAGTCTTGTTGACATGGTTCAGGTTAAGACAAGCACATGGTTAAGATTGGGACACATAAGCTAACTTTAGCTACCTAATTTAGCGAATGTTTACGAATATTAGCTAGCTAATGTTAGCCACCTAAAAACAAAAACTGCTCCCACTTGGATTTGAAATCTGGTCAGCAGAGTGAAGGTCGTGTTGATGGACCCCACCAGCCTCTTTTTGCAAGCTTTGTCGCCCTTTGTCGTCTATGCTACACCACCGTGTTGTTCTTTACAGGACCACTACAGGTCGGTCAACTTTCAAACATAACTATAGGTCGTAATAAACTGCTGTTCAAATGCCACCATGCCATCATGAACACATTTCATTTCTACACATATCATCATGAAAAGAAAACGTTAAATCCTAACTCACTATATATGCAAATCCCTGTAAATGCATGGATTGTTGAAACTTATGTAATGTGCATTGCTTATAATACACGTCTTTCAGTATGATGTAGCGACAATACAATAGATATTGTTGTTGCTGTTATGCAAGAAATATTAAATCAAAACTTGAGTTCTGTTTTGTTTGGCTGTTTATTTGGGACTGCATTGAAAGGTGACTGGTTTTTGGAAACTACA
This sequence comes from Myripristis jacobus, assembly GCA_900302555.1. Lineage (NCBI taxonomy): Eukaryota > Metazoa > Chordata > Actinopteri > Holocentriformes > Holocentridae > Myripristis > Myripristis jacobus. The sequence continues at coordinate 9,616 of OMLB01017818.1, forward strand.
TTTAATTAGAGATCCTCAGCTTACCAGTGTTGCCATAAATATGACATAGTGATGCTTAATGGAGGTTAACAAGGATCTGAAAATCTGGCTCATCTTTATTTTTGGTGTTGGCACATGGGACTGCACCATTGTCTACAGAGAGAAAACCCTGGATGGGACAACAGAGAGAGAAAGAGAGAGAGAGACAGAGAGAGAGAAAGAGAGAGAGAGAGACAGACAGAGAGTGTCTCCCAAATGAGCAAGAAAACAAAGTGAGCCAGCCTCGATAATCCAGTGGTAAAAACGGCAGGGTTATGTGTGCCAGTAACTACAGATGGTAATAAGTGTCCATTGTGTGAGTCAGAGCCATTGATTTAGAGTTTGGACATTGCTTTTTTTCGCTTGCTGCCATGTTAGTGCTGCTGTCCTGCTCTATGCCATTGCTAAATAACAGGTGATGCCTTTCAAATTTTAGCATTAGGGAACTTATTATGGCAATCTTACTTAGGGTACTGTTTTGACTTTTATCAGTCATGATGTCAGCAACATCAGTTATTAGATATTTCCCTGTTTTGCTCAACATACTATAAAATGATGAGTATTAATAGTTTACTAATGCCAGCAGAGGAGTCAGGCTGTATGGTGCAGGTTACTGGATGGCCTGTGTGTACCCATTTATATTTGCAATCAGCACTTTCTGAAGAAGAGCTGGCAGCATGTTGCCAGTGGTACAACCTGGACAAACCCTCTCTCTGCTAATGGCTTTGAATCCAACAAAGGGAGGTGGAGGGAGGCAGATTACAGAAGGAGAGAATCAGTCGATGGCTGTGCCAACAGCTAGAGGTGGAGGTGAGTATTTTTGATGTGACAACGAGCTGAAAAACATAGATTTTGTTTTTACCATCCATGAGGTTTAGGAGATTTTCGGAACTGATATGATATTGATTCAATGGTCTCTGTTCTCTTTTTTTTTTTTTTTTTTTTTTGTTGATAATTTGATCATGGGTTCTAACAAATCCGGCCTTGACCCACTCTTATGTAATTTTAAGACAGTTTATTTTTTCGACTACTCCTTTCCATCATTTGCTGAAATTCAATGTCCAAACTGAAAGCAGTCATTTTGTTTCCTCAGCAGACCCCTGCATGCGCTTCGATTTCTCTGTTGTCTCCGTCTTTCCCTCTAGAATAATAGACAGCCACCCTTGTTGCTGTCACTCTTCCCACTTCAGGTTCCTCTATTTTTTTTGGTTTCAGCTGGATTCTGAACAAATTTACTTTTGGTCAAAACGTTCAGAGAGGTTCTACATTAGGTTTGCGAACTATAACAGTATCAGATCCTTGTACAATCAAGAACTTCTTTGGGATTCAATCTAAAGCTGCTCAGTAAAAACCTTTTCTATATCTTTTTGCCAAAATGTAATAATAATGACACAACAACACAAACGCACACACACACACAAAACAAACCTGTAAATCAGTCAAACAGGATACAGAGACAGAGAGAAAGTGATGATGTAGATGTAGCCTCATTGTTCATAAAGACAAACGGAGCACAGGTCAGACATATGGACTATATTCAGCAGTGCATGCTATTATTCTATTTGTTCTACTCTAGCAGTTTTGCATGGTTAAGCTTCCTAGGGAGCAGCTTATGGTTTTCTACCATGTAAAGACTATCTCTCCACCCTATGTATTCCATATGTATGGGAACATATTCCATGTGTGCAGGAACCTTCTGTTCTGGTACAACAAATGCCTGCAGTGTTTTTCTGAGATATCTCTCTAGGTTGAGGTCCAAAAGCCTATGAAACTGCAGTTAAGCCATATGCAACTAATACTGTCTGCTGGAATCTATATTAATGGTATTATTTGGGGTAGGAGATATTCAACGGTATATGAAATACTCCACACATACATCTTTTACAGTGACTAATCCTCCCTGCAGAGGGGCCCTTGTTTCAGTAGTTCATATTGAGGTTAGTCACGGCAATGCTGTGGAGCCTGGGAACAAGAGGAAAAGCTCTTATGCCTCTTCCAGCAACAGAGATGGAAATCAGACTCACTGGTGTGACCCCAAGTTAAGAACCATAGAGGCCAGAGATTTGTCAGGTTTTCTGTCAGAATTGTGACCACCCATAATTATGCCGCCTCCTCTTATTCTAATGTCTGTCTCTATCTCTGGTGTAACTACAGGGTTGCTTTAAATGCAGGCACAACTGTTACTCCACTCTCCTGTCCAGTAAAAGAGACAGGATAATCTTAGACATGTAACTGAGATCTCACTGGGTTCTTTCCCACAGCATTACAAGACGTTCTCACCAACTGTAAGACCATCTCAGTATGTTTTAAATTACAATATATACTCCTTTTTAAAGCATGTGGCATTTCATTTCTTAAAATTAACACAACAGTTTCTGGAAAACCCAGTTGCTTTTGGTCACAAAGATGATGTATTGCTGTTTCCTTTGTAAAAACCTGCTGTGTTTTGTGCCATAAATCAATTTTCCTTAAGCATTCCTGCTGTTTTCCCATGGAATTTTAGTATCTTCTTCTACAAAATTGTTGAATTTGCTCATGCTAGTTATACTGCTTCCTCAAAATGAACGAGACAATGATTTAGTGATGTTAAAATGCTATTCTTAGCACCTTTATGAAAGCATGCGCTATTTGACACCAAAGTGAGTGACATAAAAATAAATCCATATATTATTAGCATGGGTGACACCAGTAGGCAAGGAATCCATAGGACTGACAGTGTTCCACTCTCTACATACTGAGCTGAACTGGCCCAGGACCAGGTTATTGTTTGGAGAGAGAGGACTGTGGATATGAAAACAACGAGAGACAGACAGTGTAATTCTGTTCAGAATCAACTGCGACAAAAAGCAGCGATGAATGTGCCAACAACCACAGGTGGAAATCGGTATCTTTGGTGTGGGTCCAGGCTCAAAAGTATCCAGCTTTGCTCACAGGATTTTGCAAGGTTGTATATTACTGGCCACATTCAGACCTCTCTCAAGCCTCCTGTCCATTTAGAGAAAAAAATTGAAAACTTTGAAAAGGGCCTTGTTACCTGAAATATAAGTGTCAGCATTCTGAATCATCCAAAACTTTAAAAAATCCGCATTTATCTGGTACCCAGAGGCTCTAGTGGCTTACCACTTAGAAAATACATGCAGCATTGTACCTGCTGTCTCAGTGGCATGACAGATCTGAAGAAAAAAGACAAGAGCTTTTGAAACAAGAGTTCTTCATTATTTACACTTTATTCATCCTTCAAGGTGGAACTTCTTTTTGTGCCCTCTGGTTGGGGTATAGCATCAGCCAGGTTGCAGCCCTGCTCAAGGACACTTTGAAAAAGCGAGAGACAGTCTTGTTAATGTGCCAAACACCTGTCAGACTTGACAAATTAGGACAAATAGGTTTTTATTTTTAAAAAAAGCCTGAGGAATAAAACATGGTTCCAGGAAGTATAATACTGTAGCTTTTAATTTAATACACTTTTTCCTGTACCATGTGTAACACCCTTCACAGCTCCCTACTGGCCAACTGGAATTCAACCAGGGTAATGCTGTGAAGTATCAGGCTGCCAACAGCTACAGGTGGAAATCAATCTCTTTGGTGAGGGTCCAAAGTGAACTCCACAGAGGTTTACTCAAACAGATATCTGTGGTAAGCCATTTTGGCCTCCACTCTCTCTCACCAGACTAAAATGAACTTTCATGTTGACCTCATGAAATGTCCAAACTTTGCATTTCAGTGAAGCGGAATGGACACTTGCCCAGGTCGAAAATCTATCTGGTGTACGTATGCATGCCAACAGCTTAAGACGGCAACCAGACGTAGCCTGCTTTGATTCGAGCCCAAGGCGTAGAGGTTTTCTTCCAAGCAAGATGTCTGCAGGAACAGAACATCTGACTTTTATCCTTGTGTGACCCAGACCTCATTGGATTTCAGTGCAGTCCAAACATCATTAGAGATGGGTTACAAGAACTTTTAACCTTGTGTTGTTGTCATCATTAACTCACTATTACTCATTTACTCACTTCCAGACAGTCATTTTTAACAATCTGTTAGCCCGGCGGGGAAGTCCACTTAAGAGGCAGGAGGCTAACAATATTATGAAATAATACCAAATGCAAAATTGAGTAAATACCAGATTTTCACTGCTATCACATGGCTACAAAACATTATGCTACAGACAGAGATCTGATGATAATTTGATTTGGAAATTGGAAGTCTTTGAGGGTCTTCCAGCAGATCCTTAGAAAAATAGTAGCATCTTCACTACAATTTAATTCACTAGAAGTTGTTGTGATATATAAAATGCTTGAGAGGTTATGATAACATTATTTTTTAATCTCACCAGTTTGAATTCATTCGGCAGTGTTCAACATTAATACTTGATACCAACCCCATAGGGCAGAATCCCTTTATCCACAGCTAAATGAAAGTCAAATTTGGGATCTGGAGCATGAATAATTTGGAAAATCCAACATCTAAACAGCCAGACCCTGTTCATTGTAATTGTTTGGGCTGACATGGAGCCACAGTGGTTATCATTTTTTTGGTGGTCGTACAAACTTTAACTTCAGTGGAGTTTCCATTAACATTGAGGTGTGCAGATACTGACACAATTTTCATTTCAGGGTGCACTGGTCCTTTAAGGGCATTAGATTGGTAGAGCATTTGGGTAAAACTGTGGGCGTCCTAGTGTGTTGGCAGGGCAGGGTGTGTTCAAATCCCCCAGTTTATCACATCTGTCACCCTCCAGTGTGCAATGTCTGATAAAGCAGGGCATCAAAGAATTTGATTTAAAGCAGCCTTATTGGGGACACAGCATGTGGTCCTATCTATAGTCAGGAAGCCATGCAGTTTTATCAGTGATCAATTGGAGAAGGGCTGTAAAAAGTGTCTGGTCTACAGAGATTGCTCTACAATCGCAGGAGAGTGGCCATACCCTGCCTTATTTTAGTCCATATGACGCATTTGGACAAACTCTAAATCACACTACTCTGCTTTATACCTTTGGCTAACACCACTGTTGTTATTATTATTTTTTTCTGTTGGCTTAATCCAACTCGATATCTATCTGCTTTTATTTTTCCTATGCTTAGAGATTAAACCGAAGATACTTTTAGCTACTGGCACAAAAACCTCTACGTTTTCCACTCTACAAAGACGTGACAGTATTACTCTTGCTTTGTCTTTGTGATGGAGTTCAGAGGCAGAGCCAGCCTGGCCAACAGGAGGATTGAGGATTGATGCCAGGCCAGTCCACATTTGGACTGAAAATGTTTATTTATGTCTCTTTTGACATATTTGTAGCTAAATTCTTATTAGACACAAAGGAGTGCCATATTATTACACAGTGAGGCTCCTTATAGTATGTATTTACTGTAGAACCTCTTTGTGCAATTGCACATCAGAGAGTAAGCACCAGACTCATACACCTAGTTTAAGGAAATGGATGTTATTTAAACAGCCCTGATGCACTTTGCATCGTCTATCTTTTGTGCTCACTTTCACTGTTGCACGTTTGTTAGGTGCTGTAAATGTCACAGTTATTTTTCACCTCAGCCAAATCAAATTGCACTAGCCTGGCTTTGTGACAATAAAAGAGTTTTGAGCACCTCCAAGATTCAGGTCCATCGGTCTTTTGCATTATTTAGCACAATAAAAATGGAATTAAAATAGGATTTAACATATCCCTTTTCACTAATCAGCAGAAAAATACCTTAAAAGGTCAAAGAGAAAACAAATGTCAGTATTTAAATGTAACATAATTACATATATAAAGCAGCAAATAACTAACTCCAAAAGTATTGCTGTATGGTGGTGCAACTAGGTTGTGGCGCAACCTGCTGTTTTTGGACAACATAAAAGTTGAATGGATGATCACCCCTGATGATTTCAGGTTACATCCTCTCCTGCATCAAGGTAGTCCCTGCAGCACACTGTACATGTTTTAGTGGATGATTATGTCAGCTTTTGCATCATTTTAAATGTCCCACATCTGAAGGGCCATTGATATAGCTTAAATGTTTCATTTATGTGTTCATATCAGGCAGTTGATACAACTAAAAACCAAAATGGAGCTCAGGGGTTTCAGTTTTGTTTTTGTTTTTCTCATGGAAAGATGGAAATCATTTGAGATTGTGTTACATAGGGTTTGGTAATACTGCAGTATATAAATATAAATATGAGTTTTGAATGTATACAGAAGGGGCATTTTTACTTTTGAAATCATCATATTGAGTCCTAGCAGTAGAGGGAAATGGTACACATGTGTTTAGGTTTTAAATAGCTAAAATATTAACTTAACATAATGTATATAACCCTGTATGTGCTTCTAAATTAGTATGGAAGAATCCCAAAGTCAATTCCCGATGCATTTCATCAATCCTCATACATTAATACAGCTTTCCTAGAGTATGAATATTTATCCTCCTGCAGATAGGGACGCTTGCCTTGGTATTTCAGTTGCTACTGCAGAGCTATGGTTGCCAAAAAGCAAAGTCAAGTCACTCAATCAGTGATGCGACACTTCACTTCTCCATACCTATCAGACTTCATCATGGTTTATAGCACTTGAGCAAATAATTTTCGACAAATCCCATCTGTTGTTTACTGAGCTGTGCCTAATAAAAATGAAGCAAAAGTTGCATAAGAGTGAAAACTTTAAGCTGCATTAGGCAACATTTCTATGTCAAAGCACTCATGATTATGGCTTAAATATAAAGTGGGGCTGCAACAGAGGGTGGGGGCGTCTCATCGCTCTCACTGAGATGGCACAGATTCACCCTATTTGCCTGAATTAAATTCTGGTTTGGGGTATGGACACTAATCCACCCACAGGATGTGACAAATTAAAACTTAACAGAGAAATCCAAAAGTGGTGCCCAAACAGCAACAAGCGGGCGCTCCGTCCAGAAAAAGCTGGCCTCGGCAGCATAAGATGTCCCTTTGGTGTTCTTTGGTATAAAAGCATCACAGACTGGCTGGGTTAGTAAACATGAGCGTGCTGTGTGCAGTTTACCCACCTCGCATTACAGGATTTTTTCGGTATTGAAGTTCAAACAATTCTCAAACAGTCACATCCCGCCGCCAGCATGCGTAGTCATACAGTGCATTTTAAACCTTTAACTATGAAACCTCATGCTTTGGCCGACAGTTTTCACAAAACGCAGCTTAGCGAGATCCATACATCGTTGCCATGAATATACCATGGGTTCATCCAGAATCTGCTCGCATACTGTTCTAATTCTCTGTTTTTGTGAAGGTCATTCAAGCAAACGGCAGCATCTGTGAGTGTGAATGTGTGTGTGTCTAACCTGAGGCCCCACCAATTGGCATTCCAGCCCACATGTAGTCATTCTGTCTGTCTGATTGAGGCTGTTGTCTAAATGAGGAGCGGTTAATTACCTCCTCACAGCAGCTCTGTTCACCATGCAGCCAGCCCACCAAGACCACAGAACAGAGCACAACACGACACCCCTGGTTAACAAATTAGACAGAGAGGAAAATAGAGGAAGGGAGAGGGGAAGAGAGAGAAGCTGATAGAACCAAACGGCCTGGTTAACAAATGAAAGGAAGACAGGGGGAGAGGAACGGAGAATAGAGAAATAAGTTAAACTGGCTGGATGTGGCCGGCAAACAGATGAGAGTGAGACGGGAAGGAAGGAAGAGGTAGAGTGATGGGGAACCACATAGCAAGGGAGAAAGATGGAGAGAAGAAACAAAACCACGGGAAGCTGGTGAACAAATGAGAGGCTAAAAGCGGGAGACAGTGAGACGTTAAAACAAATGAGAGAGTGAGAGAGGTTCAAGCAAATGAGAGGGAGATGCTCGAGCAAATGGGAGATGGAGAGAGCGCTTGAGGAGAGAGAGAGAGAGGTAGAGAGAAAAACCAAACTGACAACCAAAACCACAGGAAGCTGCTCTAACAAATGGGCCACCGCTGCAGCCTACCAGCGCTGTGCTGTGATACGGCCCATTTTTCATTAACGCTGTGATTTATCAACACAGTGCTGAGAGGATCGTAGCGGGGGCTTTTGATTAAGGCCATTAGATATTAGACATTAGCCGCAAGATTACTCACACTGCTGGGGTACGTTTGATTTTTATGCCGGGGCTAGCCCAGGGGCAGCCACTGTGCCCTGCTGACTGCACTCTTTGAAGTAGCTCTTGTCAATGATGGGGTATCCCAGCGGCTCAGCAGGGCAAAGGATCGTGCCATAGGTTAAGTACACTCCGGTGAGTTTGATTCTGGATTTTGACCTTTGTTACGTTCCACTCTTTCTCTGTCTTTTACATCACTCTCATTGTATATTTTCTCCTTCATTACTTGCAGAATGTGTGTGTGTGTGTGTGGTGTGCTGTAATTTGAAAGTATTTGGTTGTTTGTCAGTTTTCACTGGAACAAAAACAGCTGCTCTTTTAGAAACACTGACCAATATTACAAAAGCTTTTGCAAAGCTTTGTCTATTATTCCCCAAGCAGCAACTGTTTTTTTTTTTTTTTTTTTTATTCCTTTGGTTCATTTTGATTAATGCACTTAAGGAGAGCTGCAAACAGGTTATGCTCTTTGAGTATGTGTCTTGTATATATAATTTCATACATTTTTAGGGGAAATAATATAAAATGTGACATCAAAACAAAGTCATAGTGCAGACAAGAGTACTGTAGGCGCTTAATTAAAGACATTAATAGAAGACATTAGCCACAGGATCATACTGCTGGGTTAAGTTTGATTTTATGCAGGGAAAGTGAGAGGCTTACTGGCCACATTCATTTTGGGGCAATTCTCAGCAGTGACAGGGCATTCTGGTGGTCCAGCAGGTCCTCTCTCCCCCATGGATCCTGTTACACTTCATTTGATACCAGAGGCAGAAATAACCATGAATGTAATTATTAGAGGGAAAAGAACCGGTTCTTACAAAGATTTGCAAAGACAGGCTTTCTTTAGCTCAGTGGGCAAGCTGAGGTAATATTAGCAGTGCAAAATTGAGAAAAAAATCCTGTTTGCCATCAAAGTGATAGTTAGGATTCTTAGCCATATGCTTGTTGCAGTATGCAATGGTAATACATCCACCAAGCTTGGCCCAGAACAACCTTTGCTGACGAGAACAAGAACTCGAGAGCTTCATCGAGAACACACTGCTCCAAAATGAATGTGATAGACAGCAACATGATTTTGAGTGGAAACATAAAGCTGAAAAAATGTTTTGAAGGATGCCAAACAACACGCTTATTTTGGTTTCACTTTCAGTGGCAGTGCTACTGTGGAAAATCCTCCTGCCATTTTGGAAGCCAGGGGTCTGAAAAGTGAGTTGAAAGTTGTTGTGCATTCTTTAATACAGTCTTTCAGCTTTTCAGAAGCTCGATTTGTCTGCATTTTGGAGCAGTGCACTCCCAGTAAAGGCCCCTTTCTCACAACAAGGAAGGATTTAATGAGCCAAACTTGGTGGATGTATTACACTGAGCAACAAATAGAGCAACAAATATGACCATAGGGCTAAGAATCCAAACTATGACTATCATCTTAATGCATAAGTGAAATATATCCAATGCAGGAACCAAGCTCATAGCCATGCAGTGCAGTGCAACAGACTGATGTAGCCATATTGGTCACAAAGAAACTAGGCCAAGGATCTAAATAATGGATTTTGGAAGGTAAAACCAAGCTAAGCTGTGACAGTCATATGAATTTAAGTTGCTAACTGACTTCATCTGTCTCCTGTGTGGCAGCATCAAGTTAATCAAACAACAGGACACTCAGGCTAGTGCTAAATAAATCTTTTGACTCTCCCCATGGGCTGCGGTTTTCTGGTGAGTGAGATAATAATTACTGCACGCAGCAATTACTGTATCTTGCCACTACTTGATATTGTCTCTTTGGTGCAGCGTGAGGAGTTCACATCCTGGTGCTGTTAAACATTACTCACACTAATTCACTTCTAATCTCTTGGAAATAATCAATTACTCTGATCATCAGGGTGCTTAACAATAATGTGCTAAACTGACAAAATCCAAGTGATCGCCACCTTTTGCTGTAAACTGTTAACAGAGAGTGGACCAATCTACAGTTGATCTCTCAAGTTAAAGCAATGTGCTAATTTCTGACTGAATTATATTATTGAATGAAAACACGAACATGTGCTTAGGATTTAATTTTAGTTTCTTTGCTCCAAGCAGAGAGGAAAAAAGACCAGGAGAAGTACAGGCCTTACGGCCTCCATCTCCACACAGTACTGTGAATGACATCACCTTTGTGCTTGTGAAGTGCTTTTAAGTCCTTGCGCTTGAAAATCACTTGATAAGTGTTCTCATTTATGGGGACCTACTATGCTGGCAGCCAAAAACTCTGGTCATCTTTTAGAGAGCAGCCTGGCTCAATGGCTTTTGTTTGAATATCAGAATTGTAAAGGTAGAACCAAAACCTGTTATCCTTTACCTTGGATCGAGGACTGCACTGACCAAATAGGTGGTGCAAATTTCCTGTTACATTGTAGAAGGAAAATGTCTTCTCTTTGTGTATTCATTAAACTTGTTAAGTTGTCTCTATACTCTTGGACTGCAAAATGTAAGGTTCCTGTGTTTGAACATTTTAGACATTTACTTCGGGTTGCTCTCAAAAACAAGCACAGCATATTCAACAGAATCTTCAATGCTAGAGCAGCCTAGGGAGTCTCTGCACATACGGGTGCCTCCATCCCAGAGGTCCATTTGAGCATTGGTTGCGTGCAAATGAGTAAATACGCAACCAGGATTGCAAAAGAGAGGTATGTCGAAAAAGACTGTTGTGGTATGGATGTTGGCGAATTCAGAAACTCTAAATTTAAAAGTGAATAGTCTGATATTTGTCTGCAAACTGATCTATTGTGTCTGTTTTTAGTCTTTGATCCTTCGGTCCTGGTCATTACTGCAGTGCTCTGAGCTGTAGCCTGTAAAGCATCCACTCAGTTTGGATTGATTGGTTTTACAATAGTTGAAGACATTTTAACATGTGATTAAAACTGCAAAGGATTAAAAAAAATCAGACTGGACAGATATCACATGAATAATATATGTTTATTGATTCATGTGTCCCTTTAAGCCCTCCGTATCATTGTTTGAATCTAGGCCTGAATGGATTTTCCATCCGTTCAGATAAAAAGCTTTTTATTTTGCTTACTGATCAGCCCATAACAGACATCTCGATTCTTTCATCACCATGATGAGTGGGTTTGATAACCACTATCTTCTCAAGAGGCGGACAGAGCCGTTGCCATAACGATAACCCTGTAATCAGCAGAATAATGATGCCAGACTCCAGCCAACCCTGTCACGCAAAGCTGGCTCACCAATGACTTGGCCAGTATACAGTGGTTATTGGAGGGGAGACTGTTAGCGAGTATCTCTTGCCTACTTGACTCCTTCTCTCTGAATCTTGACCACTTTCTTTTTAGCTAGCATTAAGTCAGCGTCATTCTGACTTTTCCTCTCACACACACCCTCATCTGCTTCTCTTGCCTATTCTTTCTCTTGACTTCTAATTCAATTACTCCTTTGTCTTATCTGCCGCTCCACTGCTCTATCCAGCTAATCTGATTATAAAGGAGAGCTGGCAATTAAAACACAGATATGAGAGAGAACTATCCTTCATGCACGCTGCATTAACGAAATCCAGCTTCATGCCTCTTATGCAACTAAAGTTCAAGTGGGTGGCACACTCAAGTTAGGAGGATGGCCTTCTGGGGAGCGCACTGTAGATGTCAGGCTGCCCTAGCTGAAAATGAGCAAAAAAATATATATATATCAAACAGGCTGCTGCAGCCAGTTTTATGCAATGCACAGAGGATGTACCCACCTCTGTTTTCAAAGGGTGCATAGATTGTTTTCAAACTTTTTTCTTCTTCTGTTTGTTATTGTAAGGCTACTTGTTTTTGTGGGATGAAACAATGTTATTGCTGCAATGTATCATTTGTATTTTCACAAGGTGATAATTTTGCTTTGAAAGGATCAGACGTCGGGCTCTTGCATTATCCATAAGTTAACCAGTGATGAAAGATGTGTCTGACTTTCTGAGTCCCTGTTTTGTTTTGTTTTTGTTGTTGTTTTTTTGTTTCTTTGTTTTTGTCACTTACTTTCTTTGTTTTCCGCAGCCTCTGCCTCTGTGTTTCTCTCTGACTCACTCTTTGGTTCTCATTATGTATCTCAAACATGGCCAACTCTAATTTAATTTCACAATAAGAAATAAGAGCTGCAATTTGAAAACACACTTTGAAAAGATGTTTATCCAATGAAGGACAACCAGTGACACTTACAGTAACTGAGTGGAGCTTTGAAGATGGATGTGGATGTGATCTTTCATTTGTCTGACAGATGATGATATCAGTAGATGGAGGTAAATACAGTAGAAATATGATGCATTCAGCATGGCAAAAGCAAAAGTCAGGTGCTGCACTCTGGAAACAAACTAATGCACTATACAGTCCTTGAATGTGCACTGTAGTTACAGCCAAGAATACATTAAATGCATAATCAGGTGCAACTGGAATCAGCAGTGAAATATGACACATTTCTGAGACATTAAGGCATTTGAAAAGACCTGCCACTGAATTTGAATTTCTGATTGAACATACTGTAGCCAGTGGACGTTTTGAAATTATAAATGAGGTACAAGAAAGCCAAGACAGGGTGGGCATACAGTGCAAAGAAACCTCTCACAATTTTACTGTACATATTTTAATATTTCAAGAGCTTAAATTTAGATACTTTTTATTCAGACTTTGTTATGACTTGTGGATACTTGGATACTTTTTTTTTTTTTTTTTTTGAAAATTATTCTCTGTATGTGTGTCAGCACTGACTCCTCAAGGAATTAATGTTTTTGTTCAAGTAAAGCAACAGTCTAACATTACCAAGTGTCTGACTGGTTTTACCGTCCACTCCTTCCTCCTCATATCACGGCTATAAAAGAGCTTTATTGACAGCAGGTCAAAATGACTGGGGGCCCAGCTCCCTATTTGCAGCTATGGCGGGGGTGGGCTGTTGACTGTTTAGGGCTTTCGTCTCATCAGTAATCTATCTGCACTGGTGATATTTACT
>OMLB01017819.1:0-34753 GCA_900302555.1 Myripristis jacobus
TCTCTGCCTTAGTGTGGGCATGACCTCAAGTCTTAGGTCAAAGCCACCCAAAGGTCAAAATGAACATTTTGGGCAATATCTCCAGAATGAAGCATCGTAGATGCAGCCAGGTGCATTATGTTAATGTAGGGGATTGTTTAACATCTCTTACCTGTGTTTTCACTAATGATTTAGTTGCTTTTAATTTATTGTAGTTGTTTTTAAAGGCTTCTGCATAGTATTTTGCAAATGTGGTATGAGCAGAAGATATTAGAAGGTGTAAATTTCACTCATAACAACGAAATGATTAGAGCTACTATAATACTGATGAAATTTACTTCTGCCAGTAGTTAATGGACAGATTTGTCCTGCTCATGTTTCTTGAGTGAGACACACTGTGTGTGTGTGTGTGTGTGTATGTGTGTGTGTGTGTGTACACACATATGAGGTGGTAAACTTCCTCTCCTCCACTTCCTAGATGCTGTGCCATTGAAGCGTATTGAGCTTGTGAGGTTTGCTCTTGGGGTTCAGAGGTGCTGCTCTGCTGTGTACCATGATGTAAGTCTCCAACACACATTACCACTGCGTTTTCTACATTCTGATGACTGATCACACTCATCTCTTCCGAACTAGTCCCAGTGTTGGGCCCATTTACTCAACATGGTCAACACACCCCATGGCTCACTCACCACCATGCCTGAACCAAATGCTACATTCCTACAGGTATGTATTTCTTAGAAACATTCCCTCTCTGCGGTAGTTTTTCATCTGTACTTTGTCAAAGAAACTGATTTCTGCCATCTCTGATCTTCAGGAAGCAAGAAGTGTTGTGAGGTTGATACTGCACAACCAGGACGGCTCCAACATACAGATTCCCAAATTCTTTCACAGCGTACGTATCGAAAGATTTACACATAAATACTAGGGTTGTGTATCTCTGATATGTGGCTGATACAGTTCATATCTTGATACACACTGCCAACAGTCTGGTACATTAAAGATACATAAGCAGCAACGATGCAATATGATATGATTCACCCTCCAATTGTGATGTGGTGAGATTTAACAATTTGATTCAACGCAGTGCCATTCAGTGTGATATGACAATGCAAAGGAATGATGCTATGCCGTTCAATGAGTTTAATTACTTATTAACCAAAAAGTTATGTCCTTATAAGAAAATTATAACACTTTAAGTCTGGATATCTTTACACATAAAGAAAGCTATAGTGTCTATTATTGTCTTTAAAAGAGTGGAGCTGTTAGCCAGGGGGCCATTAAAAAAATTTCTAATACCACTCTCACCACTCTTGGGGCTATTAGCCCGAGATCAATCTGAACACAAGGTAGGGGAGACAGCAGATGCCTCCACATTCACACCATGTCGTCGTCTCAAGTGTGTAATAAGGTTACTTGTGTGCCTGTGTACTTTACAGAAGCATGGCACATTTTGCAAATTGCACTTGATTTGTCAAGTTGCCTATCTCCCTTGTTAAATCCGTAGTGTTTCCAAACTCGATTTGTGGTTTGCTGGTATATTTGTCATACCTCAGCCATCCTCAATTTATGTAAGTTTGTTGTGACACGGCCATAACCCATGCTGCTCAGCAGCAGTCGGCAAATGCTCTGTAACATAAGGTAACGTAGGAGAAATAGTCCATAATATCAAAGTATCGGATGGGTCATGTTTTTAAATAAAGGCATAGAACATCTAATAATTAAATGGATTGGATTTTATCAGTGCAAAGATGCAAAAACTGATGCATCTTGATTTCATCCCAAAATCGTATTTATTCATGGCTGCTCAACAAATGCAGTTGCATCGTGCCCACGTGAGTCTGTGTATCAATATGAATTGGTTAATCTTCTCATCCCTAATAATTACACAAAGATTTATGTAGATTTACACAAACACAAATGTGGTGACTGGGCAAGGTAGCAGTTAAATAGTGTGTGTGTTTGTTCACAGGTGTATCCAGATCAGGCTTTGTTGCTACTGGTGACAGAGGCTCTGGTTTTGCGTCTCCACAGCGCTCCCCTAAGCCCCGTGTTGCCTTTGCTCAACACCCTAAAGGTAGCCTCCTTTCTGCCTCAGATATGGCATCGTGTTTATTTAAATGGGCCTGGTCCAATTTGCTGGCACTGTCGCTGAATGTAAATAATCCTCTGTCTTTGATGTCTTATCCGTATGCCACCTCTGCTCCTCACTTCCAAATTAAACAAATTGGATAAGATCTGAGCAAACTCTGGTTGTTAATCTTTATGTTGAAAGAGAAGAGCACATGCAGTATGGAGCCAGAGCAGCTGAAGAAAACCTGTGAGCCAAAGTTTACAGAATATATTAGCTTTTCAGAGGATAAACACTAATACGTTGCCAGACTGAGGTAAACCTCAACCCATTCATAAGAGCTGCAGTATTTTAAACATACTAGTAAAAAAGTAAATCTTTCCTCTAAACAACAATAGCAAATGACAGCTGACCTTTGAACACTTTGATGGGCCTAGGTATTGTCATTTGTAGTGTTTTTTTTTTTTTAAATATACCCATTATTGCTTGGTTTAATATTGAATTCATAGTGAATTTTCTTTTTCTAAATATTTGACTCTCACAGTTACTGTGTTGGAGTTACAAGGATGCTTATTGATAATAATGACTGATAAGTTGGAACTTGCTGCAGAGGATATACAGTGGCTACTTTCTGAACCACTCATCTCAAATATTTCTGTTCTCCAAACAGGATTTGATCATAGTTTTCATTATAGTTTAGTCTTCAGATACACATTTCTGTGTGCTTCAGAATCACAGCTGCGTAATCTTCATCCTCAGAAATAATGTTTTCTTAATCAGCGTTGATAGGTTCTAAGTGCACTTTTTTTCTCCACATCAAGTGATCAGCTTAATACTTGTAAAATAATGGCTGGAGAAACTGCAGCAAACATTTGCCATGTGATTTTTTTTTTTCCAATAAACTTTGTCTTCAGAAAAACGAGTGGGCCCTCGAGTGGCTGTGGAAAGGTCTTTCTCTAGGTAGCTTCTATTCCCTCGTGGAGCAAGTCACACAGGAGCTGGAGGGCACACAAGGTATGTTGGTAGTTTGTTTTTATTTATGTGCTGTTGGACGTTTATGGCTTAAAATGTAAAACTTGCATACATGCATAGAAACAAGTTTACTCAGTTAAATGTGTTTTTTCAGCATAGATATGAGATAAGGCTTTTAAATACTACACTAGCGATTATAAATTCTCTGTAGATGAAGTTGTTGGTCACCATAGTGAAATTCTTACTTCCTTGCATATTTATTGGTTGTGTTGGCAATATATTCTATTTGTATGGAATTAAGCACCAGTATTTGAGTACTGTAGGAACACTTGTATACTGTCAAGATTTATTTCAAATAATTAGCTGAAAATGCAGTATTTACTGCATTTGCAGTGTTTGCTTTAAAACTGGAGTAGTTTGCAAGCTTGAAACTGAACAGTGATGTTGGTTTGAGAATGATGCAAATTATTTTTAATATAATCAGTTATTGAGAAAGGACAGGGCGTCCTTAAGGGCTTTGAATAATCCTCTCTGTTTAGTATAATCTCAGATTTACTAATGCTCCCTCATAATATAGGGTGAATCTTAAGTGAAGAAGAAAAAACAGCTGTGAGCATAAACAGCTGCCTGGAGATATAACATTAGCAGACACTTTGCATAACACTGCACCCACTAGAGGGAAGCATTGCTGGACTTTGACTCTCTCTCTCTCTGTTTTCTCTGTCAGGTCCGCATACCTTACTGTTCCCTCGCTTCATCTCCCTCTCTCTACCCAACCCCTCCTCCTCACCAGAGATGTTGGACCAGTGAGTCATGCTTAATTTGTAACTTAGAGCAATATAAAATAAGATAGGCAAAGAAAGCAGCACAACCTTTTGGGCTGGAAAAAGTCAGCCAAGAACAGATTATGGCCCTGAGCCATCTGATGTAGCCAGCGGATTAGCCCAACGCTGTAGCTTTTTGGCATTTAATAGGCAAGCCTCAGTTATAGAAGCTGACATGTGAGTCATGGATACAGATATGCCTTTCACAACAAATATTTCCAAATTGTTTTCCTTGAAGCAATGGCATTAAGTGCATAATGTTACTAGACTGCAGCCTTAGTTTTCCCCTCGAGTGAAAGTCTACAAAGAAAGAAGAAATTACTTGATTTTTTTTTTAATAATGTAGCCATCAGCCTATTGGCATCCCTGTTAATGCTGTTGGAGCATGCTCTGTGTCACTTAACCATTGATATACCGGGCTTCATATGGTGTGATGGCCACAGTGACTTGGCTTGTTAAAATCTCCTAAAACATTTAGAAGAAACTGCCAGTTTAGCTGCAGTTTGGTGCAGGGACAGTGTTTTCTGTACTCAGGGAAGCAGTTTGGTCCCTGTAAGCTCTTTTGATAGTGGTACAAATAAATGGAAAATACTTTTCAGCTGAATTCCCTTTTCAAGTTGAAGCACTTGTAGTAGGCTAGTGGTCACAATAACTCAGAGGATCATAATAATTCAGTCAGTGTCTGACATTAACAACAAAGGAGTTCTCACTTATTGGAGCATACATATTAATTCCTGGATTAAATATTTAATGTGATGTCAGTCCTAGATACCCTTACCAAATGCGGTGCAAACAAGATCTGATCTAATCTATCTCAGATACGTGCATTTTCTTTCTTTTTTCTTTTTTTATTAATTTGCAGCCATTTCCCACTAACACACTATACATTTTGGCTACATGCCTTCTTCTGTTGTACATGCTTGCAAATTATTTATGAATATTCATCACTTAATTTCTGAGCACTGGCCCCTTCCGTACTTTGGATTGAGCACCATATTTTGAGTATTTCTCAGAGATGTATTTATATCAGTTGTACATGTGCTCTTGAAAATCATGTACCAACTGAGCAAAAAATACCTTTAGTTTTTGACAAATAAGTGTCTGGGGTAGGATTAGTCTTTTGGATTTTCTTCAATTACATCCGCCAACGGAGTTGGGCAGGGCTTATGTTTTCGCCCCATTCCGTTTGTTTGTTTGTTAACAGGATATCTCCAAAAGTTGTGAACAGATGTGCATCAAACTTGGTGTAAAAACTGATTATGGGCCAACGAAGAACTGATTAATTTTTCCCAGTGATTGGCCGAAGTTGGGTGTGGCAGTGGGCGTGGCTTCTAATAAAAGCTCCGTAACTTTCAAACAGATTTATGCAACATCATGAAACTTTGGGGAAAAGTTGGCCCTTATTAACTTTTGGTGATTATCCAACATGTGGAACTTGTATGAATTGCAAAGTGTTAGCAGAGGTATGCACCCTGCTGTTTTTTTTCTAGTCTTTCAATGCATTTGAAAAGGCAGTAGGAGGCTGTGGAACTGATTTCTGTTGCTTTGTTTTCCATGTTCTTCCTGATGTTGCGATGAACAGCACCTACTGTAAGTAACTCTGCCCCATGTGGTGTTTTGGAATGTTTTTGTCTGCATGATATATTGTCATTCTCTACACTGTGTGCGCCATCCCATCTGTGCCATTTCCTCTTGCAGGCAGTCCAGTAGTGGTTAAGCATAATCCTCCCAAAGCAAAGACGCCGCCTCAGTTGCACCTGTAAGTCCCTCAGCAGGGTGTTTGCATCATTTACGTACGCCTAGAACTTGGCAGGAAAAACAAATATATAGTAAATATGTCAAACTGTTGTGGAGATTTCACTGCTGAAGGAAAAGTCACCTCTCACTCTTAATGTTACGTAACATCAATCTGTGGCAGTCATTTCATTCCAGGAGTTATTTTCAGATGTGTTTACTTTTTCAGTGTACCCTCTTTTACTCCATCTGCCTCAGCTGCATCTACTTCAGTTTCTGACACATTCACTTTCAGCTGTGGGTTATAAGTGTAGGTGGAGAGAGTAACAGCTATAACATAGTGAGAGCAGGTTATTGAGAAGAAATGAGTTGATGTTTACTTAGGATGTTTTAGTTCACTGAAAAATGTTAAGTGTCTTAGCTCCGTCATAACTGGCATTGTAAATTCCTTGACATAACATTACATCTACATTATCTGCTGGCATAGCAAAAATACACCACCATACAACATAATAGACTCAGAAATACTGTGTATATCACAGAACACATCAGTGTCAAAATGTTTAATGCTGTCTTATATATTTATGTGTTGTTGTTTTTTTAAAGATTATTTTTTGGCATTTCTGCTTTATTCGATGGCAACAGTAGAGAGGCAGGAAAGGCAGGGGAAGTGGGATGGGTGACATGCAGAGCAAAGAGCTTGGCTCAGAATCAAACCCAGCCCGCTGTGGTAAGGACTTAATGTGCTACGAGCTCTACCATGTGAGCCACTTGGGCGCCCTCCTGTTTTATGCTTTTAAAGCCTTAAAAAAAAAAAGAAAGAAAAGAAAAAAATTAAAAGACAGAGTTTCTACAGATGCTTGAAATCCTACTAAAACACTTGAATTTTAATTTAGTATTTACAAGGTTTTAAAAGTGCTTGGGTTTTGAATAAAGTGCTTGAATAAGTTTGAAATTGTAATCGCTTTACTTTGATACTACTGAATCACTGGGTGGGTGACAGATTTTGAAACTTGAACCTTTGTTTTGTTTTTCTTTTTAATTTGTCTCCCTTCTGTAAAATGCTCTCACTAAACAGTTTTGGTTGTTTATAGTACAATAACATCAGATTTCATTTGCCACAGTTGTAAGGTGCTAGAAAAGCTTGAAAATTCACCTTGGAAATTTGTGAAAGTAGCTTTAATTTGATTTAAGAAAAGTTGTAGGAACCCTGAAATGAGGCTGTCCTGGCGTATCTCAGTGAGCCCCAGTGAGACGTTCGTGGGCCAGTAGAAATCAAACGGTTGCATACAGGTGTTTGTGTTAATAGCAGTACTCTTTTTTCCCCCCCTAAGACCTGACAGTCTGCTGGATTGTTAGCACTGTGGAACTGCATTTGCACCTGAACTGGCCAAATGGTAAGTATAATTTCTGTGCGTTTGCAGGTATGTGACTTTGGGTGGTTGAAATAAACTTCACAAGGACCTGGTAAGGTGTTGCACATAGCAGGTGCTGAGATAATTTGCCTACACTTTTGTCCTTGGTGGTTGTTGTTAAACCCGATTCCCTATTACTCCTCCTGGCAGGCCACTGGACGTCCTGAAAAACTCTGGTCACATCGTAATAGAGCCCATTCTTGAGGCTGACAGGACAAGATCTGTGGGACGTCCTGTTGATAACTACAATGGCTGCTACACAATCCCTCTCTCCTCTGTAATGTACATCGCTGCTGGACAGGTCCCAGGGTTTAGGAGGAGTGGAGAGCTGTGTCTCAGCAAGAGTGTGTTGGAGGAGCTTTAACGCAGACAGGATGTATGTCTGCCTACATGGACAAGGATGTGGGATGCTGGAGCTTAAACCAGACAATTAACTGCCTTTTTTGCTTTCTTGACTTGAAATAATAGTTTCTTTAATTCACTAATGAGAGATAAACTGAATGCTAAGTTGGAAGGTTTTAACTGTGAGCAGTCTGTTTTGATATTTTGTCATTTATATTGAAATATTATATATGACTGCTCTGTAAAGATTTGGTTGAATTTAGGTTTACAGTTAGGCTTCATAAAAGGTAAATGTATTCTGTGAGGAAATAAATGGAGAAATAAACTGTATTTAACTTCTTTTCATAAAAATGCTTTATTCTCCTGCATTCATTTTTTTTTTTTTTAGATCAATCTAGTGAGAATAGTTGGATACAGTCCTTTTATTTTCAGGGGAATTACACACAATAAAATCCCCTCATATTTGTATCAGTAAATGAAATTATTCAAAGTGTCCAGTGTACTACTAAACTAGCTGCTATCGATTCTTCTCAGACAAGTCAAACCTTTGAAATCCACATTGTCATGGGTTTCTTAAGAGATACCACAGACTGCATGCTTATGAACAAACCGTGACACTAAACTTTCTGAACAGTAACTTCACATACATTTCTTTGCCCATTTACAGGTGCACTATGCAAAACTGCTGAACAGGATGTGGGGACGTTTAGGTTCAGCCGACAAATAACGTGGAATAAGCACGAAATTTGGTGGTTGAATCACTTCAATCAACCTGTGACAATTTTGCATAGTGTATCCTAAAATTACACTATTGCTTCTTGTGAAACAATAATCAATTTAAAAAATGTGCTCAGTTTTCTAGCTGAAACAATCTATCTAATGCCTCAGCTGTACACATGTGCTGCCATTAAATATCAAGGATAAATTAATAAACAGCCTGAAAACTCTTCATTTGTTTCTGATAGATAAACTAATCGGCTGCCTGGAAGTGAAGTCAGCTTCCACAGTTTTGAGGCACTGGTGGCTTACTTTACTAGTATCCTGAAATATTCAAAATAATCGAGATTAAGGATCCTGCAATAGCATTAAAGGTTGAGAATTATGCATATCCACAAACAAACACTGCAGATAAATATTTACATTAAAGTAATTCCCTTTCTTGTATCTCAATGTGTTCACGTGTTCTTGGTAAGACATTTCTGTAGACATACAGTACATTTAATCTGCAAGGAGCCAAGAGTAGCATTCAGATACACATCACACACAGTGCCTTCATCAGTAAAAAGTGTCCCAGGAAATTAGCAGGTGGATTGGTATAAGGATGCACTATCTGCATTGATGGGTCTGTGTTAGAGCATTTGAACTTCCTGTACTGCGGACTCTTATGTTGTGGATGAATTTCTATGATTGTGCACTGAGCTATAAGAGAAACTTAAAACTGGTGGGCCACATCCTGCATGGCGCTGTTTGATGAGGTCAGACAGGTAATATATTATTCTGAAATCATTCTCACTGCTGCAGAATCCCAGCTCGAACAGGAAGTGCTTTCTTTGTGCAATATCATCGCTGCTGGATATGTTTGGCTGGTGGAAAGCAGGATTAAATGTGTAGAGTAGAGCCTGATTGGTTAGCGCAGTGAGGCCGCTCTCCAGGTGCAGCAGGTAGGTGCTGCCCCTACAGATGGAGTGAGGATCAGCCAGTTTGCCAACGAGGGAGCCTGAGTAGGACGGACAGCGCAGCGTCCTCTGGTCCAGGTCCAGCACAGCCAAATAGCGACTATATCGAGCCAGAGAGTGAAGCACACTGGACAAACTACTGGAGGGTGACCTGGTCAGACAGAGAAATACAGGTGAGACAAAGTGCTCTTTCATTCATTTTTCTTGCTTTAGTCATTTTCTCAAAACAAAATGACACTGGTCAGATATCAGTGAGTTTTCAGTCATCTAGGTCATGGCATAACTAAAAGTAGTCAAAGGCAAACTTGCTGTGCAATCTTGACGATGTTTCACTACTCATTCACCACTTTGTTTTTGTTTTGTTTTTTTAGCATGAAATTTGGTTTTATTTGATGGTAACCTCTTCATAAAAGTGATATACATTCAACATATTATTACCAATATTTTATGCACAGCCCCAAATTAATCAATGTCTTTATGATACATCTGTTGAGCTTTTGCATTTCTGAGAAGAAGCTCCCATGTCACCTTTCCTGATCCAAACCATTTGTGGAGAAATTGCAGAACTGACAATGGATCAGTGCAGTTGAGCAGCATCATCCTATTCTGTCCTCAGTATTTTTAACGAAAACTGGAGGAAAATGTATGACATTTTCCACAAGCATTTAGTCAAAGGAAGCTGGATCTTTTGCGTAATCTTGAAGATATTTCACAACTCTTGAGAAGCTTCCTCAGTTCTAATATGGTGGCGAGTTCCCTGGAATTTAAGCTATGACTGTTATTGCATATAATAGGCATGTGACCATTGTTAAGAGTCACATGAAAGGAGGTGTGAAATGTTGTGAAACCAACAAGGTAACGATGTTAGGATGGCATTCAAAGTGGTGGATAAGTGGAGCCTAACTTCACCCCTAACCTCCCTCAGTACAGGAATGTTCAAATTTGGCAAAGTTGGCGTCCTTCACCCCTTCAAAACCACACTTGTTTCGGGATAGTGTGACTCACACAGCGAGAACTGATAAGTGTGAACAGGTTTTCTCTAAACTTCAAAATCCACGTTTCCACCCTCTTTAATGTACGCCGCCCGGTCCAAAAAGACCAATTTATCCTCTTTCCCATCTTCCTGAGTGAACTCGACATTACTGCCCACTGAGCTGATGTGTTCCTTGAAGACTTGCAGCTCCTGACTTTGATCTTGACCCAAGAATTATCCAGAAATCTAAACCATTGGCTAGGAGCTGTTCCTTGGAAACTGTCCAAAGCTCTCCTTTCCACTTCCACCATGTAAAGTTTTTTTTTTTTTTTTACAATGAGATACGGCCATGTGACCCTAACAGCTCTCAATGACAGTCATGTCAAGGTGTGTACCACCCACAGAGGTTTAAATGCCAGAAACTCCCAACGATATTAGAACTAAGGAAGCTTCTTAAATGAGTTGTGAAGTGTCTTCAAGACACTGCACAGTCCAATTACCTTTAACTTACTTCTCGCAAAGGTCAGATATTTCTCTGCAGTTTGTATGAAAAATAGTTGCGACAAGGAAAAAACATGAAGCTGGAAAAGAACACCGATCTATGGTCATATTTGCAATTTATCCACTAAAGGTTTGGAACATGAAAGGGGACAAGGAGGATGATGGTGCTTTGTGCTCATGGGAAACTTCATCTCAGAAATGCAAAAACTCAACACTGAGGAAGCAAGAACACATGCATTATTTCAGGGCTGTGCATAACATATTAGTAATAACATAAATGTAACATATTTCACTTTTATGAAGAGTTTACAGAATGTAGGAAATAAAGTGTACATGGAGTGAGAGACAGAAATAACCTTAGTGGATAAACGCATTGCTTGGTGAATACTTGGCAAGTAGCTGGTAGTTTATTGTCAGTTAATGGATACCTGTGTACGCCTATCAGTCGCCAGGTGAGCAGGTCGTTCAGTTGAAGAGGCGTGGTCAAACATGGCAACACAGCATTTCCACTGGGACCGGGTGCAGGCAGGAAGAGGGTCAGGGCGTCCACCAGTTTCCTGACCGAATTCTTGTCTCCTCCAATGACAACCAGTGGTCGGCCACTCAGTAGACAAAACACCGCGTGCTGGGAAAATGAGTTCTGTTGCAGAAACCTGAGGGCTCTGAGCCCGGCCCTCCTTCTCCTCCTCTTGTCTAAGCGGGGGTTGCCATGGAGACTAGAGGTCAGAGAAGGGGGTTCTGAGGAGCAGGGAGAGGTGCCAGTGCAGTCAGACGCTTCATCTACGCTCAGCGATCTGAGGGGGGTGCAAGATGGAGACCACTGGCTCACTTCGGCCGGGGACATTGCTGGAGCAAGATTCACGCTTAGATCCAGCAACACCAGTGGCTTCGCATCACGGTGCCGAACATCAGACCACCTGGCTGCAGACTCCACTGCCTCCTCTTGAGCTGTAATGAGTTTTATTACACATTAATATGACAGAGAAAACTCTTACCTTGCATGGAATAAATTACTTAGATGTTGGATTTTGATGTATTATTTGATTTTGCATCCCGCTTTCAAGGCACTAAGTTTGTTAACTAAGCTTTCAAAGTGGCACCACTAAATCACAGATTAAAAATATAGTTAATACCTTGCAATGGTGTGGCTATATTCTCTTGAGTTCCCCTCAAAGACTCCAGCTCGAAAACAGGTGCCTCTTCTTTCTTGGCCTCATTAAATGTTACTTGCTTTAATGCCTCTGCTACATCAACTGGATCTTCCTCTTGCTGGAAAGGCACTTCACTGTCCAGCTCATTTCCCATAGTAGCTGCCTTCAGTGACTCCTCTTCTTCGATTGGCATATCCCCTTCTTGTCTGTGCTTTGTCAGCAGATCCCCCTCCTCCCCCTCATCCTGGAAGTCGTTCACAAGCTGAGGCTCTGCTTCTTCCTCAGTGATGGCAGTGAGGTCATCAGGAAAGATCGACTCAGTGGTACTCAGGACTTCAATGCTGTCCTCGCTGTTTGCCCGCCTCGCAGAAGCTCGCACACGCCTTACTGCCGCCTCTGCTGCTATGCGCCTTATAGAGGTGTCAGTCATCCCAGCTGGAGGGTCTGTTGAAGTAGAAAGTATGCTGTCAGCTAATTGATTTATAAGAGGAGCACATTAGAGGGCATTTACTTGGCTACACACATAAATAATAAAACAGACAAAATGAAAATGTTTCAGGATGCAGACTAACGTTACTTGTCATTTTGGATTCGGTATTCATTTTCTTTATGCATATAAGGATCCATTTGACTTTATGTAGCAGCATGCGACATGCTTTTCCAAGGGCGAGAAAAATAAGGCACAGAAGACAAATTATGGCCATGACACTGACTCTACGAGCCTAATGTCCTCAGGCAGGCTGCTCCATGCTGTAGGGCAGAGGTGTCGAACCATGTGCAATGGAGGGCCAAGAGGCTTCACCCTCAAGCAGAGAGGATGGACTGATCAGTGAAATAACCTGATGTAGTTTTTGGTTGGAATGCAAACCTGCAGCCTCTTGGCCCTCCATGGCACATGGTTCGACACCCCTGCTGTAAGGGCTGTGATGGCAAAATGCCCGATCATCATGTTTGTGCAAGTAAATGATACAATAAAGAGTGAGACTGGGTTATACCTCTGCTGTCAGATCCTGTGACAACATGCTGTGTTCGATAAGACTTCTCAGTCCCAAGCACTTCGATGCTGTCACCACTGCTCATGCTCCCTGTCATCTCCATGGCAACGTCCGGGTCAGGGGTCACTGTCCCACCTTCTCCTGCCTCAAGTTTGATTGGGATCTCCTCCACGCAGGAGTAGAAAGACTCGAGGCTTGGTTGTTCAGCAGGAAGTGCCTCAACACCACTTGTCGCTCCTCTTTCCCCCTGTAGCTCTGCCTCTGCTGTCTCTCTCTCATCTTCCTCCTCCACATCATCCTCTGGACTCCAGAGCTCAAACAGGAAGTTGGTCAGTGTGAGCCTCCTGGAAAGAAAATGCGTGACCCGAGCAGTGTGCAGGACACTTCTGTCACTACACAGACGCCTTTCTGTGTCTCTCAGCTGCTCCATTGTTAGGGACAGGAAGTAAGCATCGCTGAGCTCTTCAAGCGGCTTGAGGTCCCGTGTAGACCTGCAGGAGGAGGAACTAGAGGGGGAGGGACTAAGCTCAGGGGTCAACAACCCGGCTGAATCAGAAAGGCTGTCAGCTGGGTCATAGGGCAAGAAGTCAGGCTGTTTGAGCTTCCTGTTTGGGTAAGAGGTGACCTGACGGAGGAGGTCCCTATGCTCCAAGATGGAGCGCTCTACAGCTGCAAGCTCACTGTCTTTTTCTCCCACCTCTGTGAACCCAGTGGCGGTCCTCTGAAGCTCTGCCTCCCGCTGCAGAACCAGGTGTGTGTACCTATAAAACAGAGCATGATGGTGTTGAAGGATGCTGCATCTATTGTGCTGGCTACGCTACAGTAAAGTACTAAACTCTGTATATACATGTCATAACTGTGCGGTAGGGTTGCAATGATTTTGTACCAAACCAAAAAAATTCAAACCAAACCAAAAGATTCTGTAGTCCTTGGTTCATGGAAGTGCACAATTATGGTGAACTATGATTTTTTATAAAGCAAAATTCTCTTTATAATATAATAGCATCCGACACTGCTTTGGATTAATAATAATGCTGGACCTAATAACTGACTTTTCCATGGGCTGCAAACAAAGCCTTTCACTCTCTTCTTAAAGTAGCAGCACTGCAAGTATCAAGTAAGATGATTAATCAAGACCTGGACTCCCATTTTTGTTGTGGATTCAGCTAATGCGTTCTGGCACAACTAGCCTTCATCAGAGCGCCATAACAATACTGGTCCCTGTCTCCTTTTTTCTAATGTATATATTCAGCGTTGTGCAGGGGACATCCTAAAAGAAACAGAGTTTAGAGGTAGTTGCATGGAATTGGTTACAAAGAATTTGGTACATAATTGAACCTATAGTTAAACCTCTCATATAAACTTGAACCTGAAATTCATGAAATCCATTTTCTTTCAGTAACTTGTTGTCTTTTGTGTACAAAATGAATATAGTAAGGTCAACAAGTAACAGGAAAAATAGACCCCATGACTGTACATGTTACATGTTAACATTAATCTCTATGCACATCAAATGATAGGACACATCCCAAAATTTACAGAAAGCATTTGAATTAAGAGTCATTCTTCAGTGCCACCGGCTGCATTGTATTTAACCAAAAGCTTTACTATGCAACTATGCAACCAATTATGGTTCCTCGAGGACCTCATTTGCCCATTTCACAATAAAAATGGTAAACTGAGTCCAATTCTTCATTAATCGTTTTACTTAACATCTAGAGTGCTGCAACTTTGAATTACTGTATTTGATCTCAGTGACACACCCAACCAGTTAAGTTGAAAAGACAAAGTGCACCTGTCTTTAGTTTCATTCTCCTGCTATGTTGCACAACCTTTACAGACCATTGGCAAAAGCGCCATTCAAGCTTTTGTTTTGAAGTCTAGGTACACGTTTAAACTGAAAAGAAAGACTTTGAACCGTGAAAACTATGAACAGATGAATTGTTGCACCCCTAGTGCCTATGTGTGTGTGTGTGTGCCTGTGTATGAACATGTACAAGTGTGTTTGCTGTATGTTGTGCATTAATCAGAGTACCCTCTGGTCCCATCTTACTCAAGCTCTTGCAGTTTTCTCTGCAGCTCTGTAGCAAACGCTCGTCTGTTACCCGTCTTCAGGCTGTCGGCTGCCTGAGAGAAGCATGTGGAGAGTTCAGAGAAATGCTCTGTCAGCTTAGCCTGGTCTGACGTCACGTAGGCCATGCAGAACGGACGCACCAAGCCCCGAGCCTCCAGGTCGTACAGGGTCATGTGGTGAACGTATGCAAAGGCGTCATCCGCTGAGTCTCCCAGGATAACTTTGGAGTCCTCACTGAAGTTGAGGCGGGGGCCAGGGGACACAGAGGTAGCCGGTCCAGGGCAGGACGCCTGGTAGTCCACTGACATGATGCGGACAGAGAAGTGATTGAGGTCAAAAGAGCCAATAACACCGGAGCCATCTGGTATAGTCAGCACAGGCTTGGGTCCCACCTGAAAAATAAAATACACAGAGCCTTACAGATACATGCAACAGTACATGCAGGTACAGAGTGCAGTGATGGGGGAACAAAACAATTCAGTTACAAAATGCAAATTTTTTGTTTGATGATCTTTATATTGCCACACTCATCCTGAATCTATACTCTGCACTTATTTAGACATAGTTATTTTATCCAAGCTGGAAAATGCACGCTTGGACTGCAACCGATGATGGTATGACACCTTAAAGAGGAAGCTTAGCAAGGGAGCATGAATGCAAAAACAATTCTCCCATTGTAATCAATCAGTCAATATGTCAACACATGCCTCTGCCTCACCTGTTCCACCATTACTGATCTATATTGCTTTTGCCAATGTCATATAAATGAAACCCACGGTTTTTCACATTTTGACTTGAGGTTTGCCAAGTATACAGCATCAGTGTGATTAAGCTATTTTCCATGGTCCAGGCTTTAAAAAAAAAAAAAAAAAAAAAGTTCATCAGAAATCACACAATATCTGTATGAATCAAATGGCAGTACTTACAGATTCGCGATACATATCGAATCAGCCCCCAAATATCGCATAGTATTATCGGGGCTCCCTACTGATTCACGACCCTGACAGAAACACACACGCACACACACACGCACGCACACACACACACACACACACACACACACACACACACACAGAAACACACCTGCTCTGAGAATTCGGCCACTAGTATGAAGTCTCGGTGAAACTTGGCCGTGGTGTGCCAGGGGTTTGAGGAGGGGAAAGGCGGGATGGAGAGCTCCTCCGGCAGAGGCTGTGTCTCCTGGTCGTCGACCCCCTCCCCAAACCCCCCTGCACCAGTGAAGGCCAACAGGTCCGGTGACCCGATCATCGCGAAGTTAGTGACGGGTCATCCCGTGAAGGATCTGTCCGTCCAGAGTGTGGAGTGATCGGATCAAAAAGCCTTGATCTACTCGGCGGTGGCCTCCGCTTCCCCCGCAATAAAGATCATACACTGCTTGGGCGACACGGCGGGTGTTTACTGGGAAGCCCGGTGTCCTTACATGCCCGTAGTGCGGGTGGTGCACGGCCCTCAGTGAGTCAGCTTTTACGCTCACTATACACTCAATGACGAGAAACGGAGAAACCAGTCCCACTTCAAGCGTCCCGACCCATCCGAGCGACCGCAAAGTCCGCTGCCCAGCAATAAACTCCACACACTAACATCAAACTCGTAGTTTTATCAGCAACAACAACAACAACAGCGGGTCCCGTAACAGTCCCGTAAACAAAGTAGGATATCAGGAGTTTCCGACATCAGGGAGAACTGAGAGACGAAAGTTGCCGTCAGCCAGTCACGCAGATCACACGGTTAACCTTTGTCCCGGGATTTGGGTTCCTCTTTTTTCGTTTTCAAACTGCAGAAGAAACTTTTTTGCCCCCCCTGTGTGAATCTGTGCCACAGTTATGTGTCCCGGTTGTGACCGGCAGGGGAGACCTCTACACCCATATTTAGCCATGTGACAGCTGCTGGTTGGGGCAGAGCACGCGCCAGGGCAGGTTGCGGACGCGGGGCGCCGCAGAGTAGCAGCTCGGGAGCCCGGGGTCAAGTCAGACACAGTAAGGAGATGGACTTCCGGTTGGGACTTTCATAGCTAAACGCCCCTTGAACCAACATTTTTTTTTATTGTGCAAGGGCTATACTCTGGGGCTGCGTGTTGGTTCTTTCCCCATCCCTGTGTTTCAAGGAGGTATCACAGTTGGACGCTAGGTGGCGTATAAGTACAGGCTTCCCACGCGTCCTAGAAATCCTGGAAATGTTTGGACTAGTTTTCCAGTCATGTAAAATTCAAAAAACTCATAAAATGCCCTGAAAATACTCATGAGCTCCAAGAAATTTCATAGGTTCAAACATTGTAAATGTTTTCCTTTGGCCGCTGACACCTGTTTCACATGTTTGGAAGGGAAAACAGACCAAAAACACAAATGACTCTTTTATCAACAAATTTGTGCACTACTATCCTGTTGTTAGCATGTAAATTTTTAATTGCATGCAACCATGTTGCACAATGCAGAACCACATGTTGACAACATTTTATGAAACATTCTCATGCAGTTTTTAGCTGTTTGGCCACGTTGTCCTGTTTGAATCATTCTAACGTGACTTGTGAGCAAAAGTTAACATGTGTATAAGCCACTGAATATGTCCTTGAAATATCATAGAAAATTATTTCCTCAAAGAGTGGGAGCCCTATCTAGTCTATAGGCTACTGCTAGACAAAAGGGTTGGCACACCTGTTTGAGCGATAAAGCGATAAATAAAAATTACTTTATCATGGAATCTGTAGTAAATGAAAATGTAATCGTTTCATTTTCTCCCAAGAAGCCCCTTACAAGTGGCCTACACTTGACACATCTTTGTAAATGAACTGGTATGCAGTTGCAGCTGTGTTTGCCTCTTCTGTCTCAGTAATTAGACAACACTTTGCATTTCTGTATGTTCCCTCCTTCAGTAAACCACTGAAGCTGATTTTTACAACATGTTGCCATATTGAAGTTTTGTGGTATTTTCTTCAGTGGACAGCTACACTTGGCAGAGGACTAATAATATTTATTTTCTAGGATCAGACACCATGTTTTTTTTCTGCTGCGACGCCCACATCAAGAGGGTTTCTGCAGTTTCATCCACTCCCTCCCCTTACCCTTTATTCTGAAGTAAAACCCTTTTAACTTCCTGCATTACTCTGGTTATGTGTCTGCAGCTCACGCAGATGCAGGAGCTGCCGGGAGCCCGAGGTTGAGCTGATGAATCAGCCGGCGACCTCAGGCAGGAGAAGAGCCGCTGTTGAACAGTGTGTAACCGGACAGATCCACCTGGGGGTCAGAGACAGAGAGCAGATCTGACACAGCTTCAGCACTGACACTCTGCCAGAAAACCCCAAAGTGAAAAAAATAACTTTAACCCATCCTACTACAAAGTAAACACAATGCACAGAGGATGGGAGGTGAACGTTTTTAATGACAGTCTGCAGATCGTTTTTAATTTGAACATTAAGTAGCACATAGACCCACACCCTCCCTGCGGAGTTATAACGCTATACTGCAAACACCTTATGGGAATATTACAGGCCTTGTGATAGCGTATAAAACACCCTCATGAATAATAACAAACTCATTACTGACCACCACAGACACTGCAAATCGCTGCAGGAGCCGTATACTGATTTTTCATTAAACCGCACTAATCGAGCTCAATTCTTCCGCATCGTAATTTCGACCGGCCGTTTCTGTGTCATTGTCAGGTTATCAGAGACTTTGGAGGATGCAACGCTGCAGCATACACACAGTTTCTCCTGTGAGACGAGCCGGATGCACAGGCCTGTGTGTTGCATCATCTCACGAGGTCACGGATCGCGGCCTAAATGCACCGACAGAAACAGGATTATGAGCCGGTCATGATCATTTGATTCGGGCACGTGACGCGCTCGTGGTGCGGTAATGCCCGCCGCTGACCTTGTTTTCTCTAATCTTCATTATGAGACTGATCTAGTGACAATGCACATGGGCCTTTTTTTTATTGTTATTGAGGGCCTGATGTCTATGCCTCATGTTGTGTTAATAGAGCGGCATTGTTGTAGAGGTTATAAATACACAGAGCTGGCCTAATGGAGCAATCTGAGATCTCCATAACCATCCACAAGCATACCTGTTCATTCCGCCTGTTGGTTGTTAAGACAAATAAGATTATACATGTAGCCAGGTGATAGAAATGCCTGTGACTAGACAGTAGACAGTAGACACCACTTTGAATCTCTTTGTCAGTCTTCAAGTATGACATCTATGAACGATTTGATCCTTACAGTTGGTTTTCATATTAAGGTTCCTATAGGGCAAAATAACTTGAAATTAAATGAATATCAGCTTGGGGGTCCGGAACGTGAAAAAAAATTGAGAAGCCCTGGGCTAATTGAATGTGACTGCCCTCCTCCCACCTGCAGCGCCACTGCAAGTGTCGAGGGCTTCTCACTCCAGTAAGTTGGGCTAAATCATTTGGAAATTGAGCACTACACAACTCATCATGACCACTTCCAGCACGTACAAATGAGTTGAAATATGATGTGTGTTATTAGGCTGCTGAAGTGTCCTAAACCCTTCCTCGCTCACTCATCGCAAATTGTTCTGGATTAGTTTTAGCAGTTCCCTAAAAGGTGGTAACAAACCGTGACTTCAGCATATAAAACTCATTGATGATTATACAATTCCTCAGACTTGCACTGAATTTTAGGAAAGGTGGTGCAGTTGTCTGTATTAAGGGCAGACTCAGATTTATTCAATGGAGTTTTTCTTGTTGAAATGATAGAAAATCATGACTGGAGAAACTGAAACTGACAGGCAAAGTATCCAACCATCAAACATGCTTGGACTTAAATGAAAAAAGCCTTAGATTTCTGTAAAAATATATATATATTTCCCCCCTTAATACCTTTTCTTGTGATGCATGATTTTCCTCAGTTACAGATGAAGTACGAGACAAGCGAACGAGAATCTCAACAACTGCAACAAACTTTATTTTCATTGTCACTCCAATTGCAGAAAATCTTTCACTCATCATGAAAACACAACTAAACCAAGTTCCAACAACATTCATACTGTATTAAAAAGCAACTGCATAAAATCCTTAGGCAACTGTAACCTCAATATAAAGGGTTAGTTTGCCCAGACAAGATTGGCAACAGATTGAAAACTAAATGGGAAAAACAAAAGATATTGCACACTTACAATTCCAGTATGGTGGTGAAATATACATGACACATACTGAGTTTAATCTGTCTGACTGAAGAGGCAGAATGAATGGTGTTAAGAGCAGAAATACCTGGCTGTTTTCAAGAGGTTATTGTAGTTCTGCACAGTCAGAGTATTTAAAGGAGAGTTAGGAAAGTGATGCAGGGCACACACTATCGTCTACTCAATTAAAGAAGAATATATGCTTTCACAGCACCTATTACAGCTTCAAACCCTTTCTCTCTCCCTGCTGTTAATGGATATATATGGCTATGTTTACCTTTAATGACTCCCACACTAAACATTTACATGTGAAGGATCATAGTCGCACACAAACCATTCATGTAGGATATGGTAATTTCACAAGTGCTCTGGCATAATCCTTAGACTTGGCTGTGTGTGGGGAGTCACGATCAGGCACGTCCTAAAGCATCATTTCAAACATTTTAATAAACACTTTCTCATCTCCTTGCCTTGGCACGTCTCCTTTTCTTTAAGTGGTTTATTTAGCAGAGTTGTCACTTTTGTGCGGCATCGTAAGCTTTCATTATGTGTTTCAGTCTCCTTGTATCTTCTCCTCTACCTGCACTGTTCAACTGTGAGAGTATAGACTAGTCCATGGTGCCTGCCATGCTGTCGTTCACCAAATGTATCCTGTTCCCTCGGCTCAGTGTAGGAGGAAGTACACAAGGAGGAGGCCTGTGTGAATAATGACCACTCACTTAAAGAGAGTGAAGTGTCTTCTAACATCTGCACTCTGCACCAAAAAAATTTTTATCATAAAAGATATCATGTTCAAAGGTTGGTTTTGATTTCAGATGTGTACCTGTCTGACCCTGTCATTTGAACTCTGTGTGTGTGCAGGAAGCTATATGAGCAGGATTTCAGGCTCTGACACAGCACAGTAGAGCATGAAGCCCATCTGGTCCACCTGGTCCTCTGACAAGCCGCTCAACAAATTGACAGCAGGCTTGAAGTAACTGGGCAACACCCCTTGCTCAAGGTAGCCAATAAGCTCGATGATGCACTGCTGGAATCGCACATCTAGGCTGCTCTCTGACCAGTCGCTCTCGCTGTCGCTGAGGTGCAGGATGAGGTTGGCCAGCGGGGCAGCGTTGAGCAGTCGGAGGGCAGGGTTATGTCTGCACACCGCCTTGAGGGTTTTGAGCAGGTGTTTACGGCAGCCGTTGTCGGAGGCGTCGAGCTGAGCCAGGCGCTGGGTCTCCCAGGGATAGAGAGAGAGGCGCCAGGCGTTGACCCAGGGAGAGGTGAGCTCCGGCTGGGCTGTCAGAACCACATCCCCCTCCCTCAGCAGAGGCACCATGGAGACGAACAGGGCGTGGTCACTAATGGCTGCTCCTCCCTCTACATCCCTGGGCCTGGAGAATCACAGCAGAGAAAATATTAGCTGGAGGGAAATGGCGTGTGAATATCAACACACACTTAATAAAAAGGTTTTCAAGCACGTCCAAGGAGAAGTATTGAGAAAGTTTTTCCTCTAGCAATTTATGAGACAAGAAAGATTAACGGTATCTGAATAGTGTCATTAATCTGTTAGACAATTTCTGTTGTATGCAAGAAAGCGAGGAGGTTATTAGTCATCTAATCAGTCGACCTTGTTCACAGACCTACAACTTATATCAGAGTTTAATTCAAGATTTTTACATAATTTAAGACAAACTGAAAAAAGCCGTGAGCAGTGGTTCGCTGGTAAAACCTATCAACTTCGTTTCTTGGTTGTCTGCTGTTTCGTTTTTGCCGCTGCTTTTGTTTGTAAAGGAGCTTTGCCTATGACGCGATATCAAAGTCCCTAAAGTGTCTCTGACTCTGTAGCAGCTGACCAGAAGCTGAAGGGCATCTTGGGAAATAAGAGTCAAATCTAACTGACAGAAAATTACACAGCAGCATTTTAATGCCTGTGTCATAAACTATTATATGATTATACTGTCTTCCTGATGTTGTAACATTTAGGCTGTAAGCATCTTTACACTGCAGAAACCAGATTACCAGATTACAACAGCAGTAGTGTAGTGGTGTAAAATTATTTCATTGGCATTCAAACAATTTCAAGGACATGGACATATACAGATACACACTGAATCTCCAGTCGAAGGTCTGGTCCTCCAAGTACAGGTCTAACTGCACAGTCCAAAGTGCTGCTGATGGACGGCCAGTTCATCGTTTCCATGACCGACTTATTGAACATGCTCACTACAGCCTCTGAGGACAAGTAACCCCCCACCAGGAACCTGCAAGAGGCAAACACACAGCAGGAGAGACAGGTGTCAGAATCCGAATAAGGCTTTATGGGCCAAGTATGCAATACATACTGTACAAAGAATTTGGCTCTGGTTAAAAAGCAGCTCGCATTTAGCATTTCATACACTAACACCTTCCCACACACCGAAACATAAATCCATTCATGTACCCGCGCAGGCCAATGGTATAAAAACAGGTGCACATTACATGCCAGATAAGAATTATAAAAACAAGCATGAGATTAAAGTTCAATACACGAGGTGTATAAAAAACAAGCGCAAAATGTCTGCAAGATAAGAATTATAAAAATGAGTGCAAAATAAACTGTTCAGTAAAAATAGAAGTATCAAACTGCAGTCACCATCAGGAGTGCCATCTTGGTTACCTTGGAGTGAATCACTCAATTTTCCAACTCTGAGCAGAGTTTTTCTGCTCTACATTCGGCTGTGGTGCGTTGCCGCTGCAAAGAATTCTATTACTGATTCAATATAATTTTAGAGTTTGATAACATAACAAATTGAAAAGGGCAGCCTCTCTCTCTCTCACTCTCTCCCTGACTCCACAATGAGAAAATGCAGGCATGGGGAGCATCAATCTATTTGGGCAGACAGGTAAAATTTTGTTATTGCTGCAAGCAGTTGCTCTTGCATGCGCACAGGGTTTCTCCACATTTTTAATATCAGATGTGGCACAGGGAAAGAGGAAATGTGTTGA
Organism: Myripristis jacobus; assembly: GCA_900302555.1. NCBI lineage: Eukaryota > Metazoa > Chordata > Actinopteri > Holocentriformes > Holocentridae > Myripristis > Myripristis jacobus. Next base: position 22,837 of record OMLB01017819.1, read on the forward strand.
AAAGACAGGGCTTGTGGAAGTTGCACTGGTGAAGGTTGGAAGCCACTAACTGAGGTAATGTAGGCTACATAAGCGTAAGTGCAGCTGCCTTTTCAGAGTAGTGTGGATGCAACATACAGGTGTATAAGTCTGACCAATTGTGACGGTGGGTTCTGGGGGTGTTGTAGGCCTATTTTAATAAAAGATCTATGATGAGAGGCACCCAGTCTATAACCAAAATGACAAACTTTCTTACTCTGACCACTTAACCCCTCTGAATGCATACAATAAAAGATTATAACACAACCTTTAAAATGAACTGTTAACTGAAAGACTGTCCAGTTTAGTAGATTTTCATATAGCATACACTATCATGTACATGCACAATATGGGATGTTTTCTAACTAAACCTGTAGCACTTGAAATGACAATTTGCTGCAAAAACAAAACATTCAAGTATTTTTTTTGTGTTTGTGTGTGTGTGTGTGTGTACCTGTCCCAATAGCTACGTCCTCTGGGAAAGTATTCCAGGTTGACCCGTCGGACCATCCAGTGGAGAGGGTGTGTGATGAGAGTGTCCTCCCCACGGATGAGCTGCCACAGAGACGGTTCGAGCTGGAGAGGCACCAGCAGACACGCATGGTCCGCACTTACTACCTAAACACACACACACACACACACGCAGAATTAAATCCGGGTAGCATTTTGCTAACACCATGTTATACTGTATCTCACCACTAAGGTACAAAACAAAGAAAATTCATGCAAAAGTGTCAAATTAATTTGTGTATGTGTGTATGCGCACCTGTAGATCGTCCAGTAGAGAACCTCCCAGGCTCATTTCTCCCAGGGGCATGTCAGGGTGACGCGTGTGCAAGAAGCCCTGGATCTCGGTGCAGATGTCCAGCGCGAGGCTCTGGGCCCTGCTCACCTCTGCAGGAGCTAATGCTGCTCTTGTGTGATAGTACTGCTGCAGACGCTCCTGAACATGAACATAAACACACACACACAGATACAATGGGAAGAGTAATGAGACCAAGGATTTAAGCCTAAAATCTAGGTTTTTCACTACTAGGTCAATGTTCGCCTTTCCCTATAAACAATTTACTACCAGATAATTGTTCTACATAACTGTGCATAATTCAGATATTTGTTATTTATTACAGAGAATGTGAGAGGTAAAGAAGTTACCCGCACACTGAAATGTTTTAAAGTGTGAGGATAACTTCTTTACCTCTCACTTTTTGAGCCTTTTGATACAGCACCTAACCTATTATGGTGTGTTTGGACAGGCGCACATTCTTCTCTATTACAGAGAATGAAGTGCAAAAATTCATGATGAATTCATTCATTAATCACTGTTCAAGAGTACACGGGCTACATCTTGGTGTTTCAGTATCCTGAGGGACACAAAAACTGCACTGCTAGTGCTAGCAACTCTGAGCAAGGTGACAGAGCGAACTAAATCGTTTTTAAGTCTTTGCTTTGCTTTACACTTTCAGTGGGAATACACACAGGTTTCTCTGGGGTTATACAGGGCTGTTCTCTGAACCGGGGAGGTTCTTATGAAGAGCGCTGCTCAAGGATGTCTTATCAGTGAAATTGCTGCAGGGAAGAAAACTTTTAGCTGTTCAGTGAAAAAAGCAAAGCAGAGCAGATGAGTAACGCTGGGTGGATTCTGATACAGCTGTTCACGCAGCTCTTGCAAAGTAAGACAATCAGGGAAACCAGGAGTGTGTGCTTTACAGGTGCTAGAGACTTATGGAGGAGGATGTGTACGGGATTGGATGAGTGAAACAACATTGGGTTTAACAGCTCCACCCGCTCACACCAAAGCACAACGGTAGCACAGTGTTACTGCTGTAAGAGAAGAGCTGAACATAAATTTTAATTCACACACTGTCTTGCTCCCTATGGTTAAGAAATCACTCAGCTACCTGCTGGTCCGTAGATGTACAGCACACCAGCCTACAATAGGGCTCATGCTTGGTTGACTTGCATGATGTAAAACGCACTGTATTTTCTGTAGGGCTCTTAGGACATCTGAACAGGGCATACTGTAATTCCCCTAAGTAGTGCATTTTTAAGAATGTTTCTATGTTGAACTTAATCAGTGTAGACAATGCACATACACTGTGTGTGTGCTTTTGAAAAATGTCTTCAGGCCATGTTTATTATTTTTCTGTGTTTAAGTGTGTGTGTGTGTGTGTGTGTGTTTGTACGTTTTCTTGATCCTTTTTAGTAGGGCCATGGTTTCTATCATATCCACATGCCTATGTTGATTAATCCCAATCATCCAATTCATGGGACCTAAATTATCATACATTTACGCAATGGCGCCAGCTCAGAAACACCATATTATTCATAATCAATTAATAATCTAGCAGAGATAAGGAACACTGAATGAACAAGAACTCCAGTAATGCAGAAACTGAGGTATTTTGTGGCATTCCAGTCCCACAAAAGCCTAACATATGAATGAAGATCAGAAAAAAATCATCCTCACAGAGATAAGACAGAAAGTCGTTTGATTAAGAAAAAAAAAGGCTTTTTCAATGCTCAGCACTGCCAATGAAAGGCACATGAAGACCATGGGAACAACTGCTGGTGCACCCTGCCAACCCCATGACCACATCAGTGCCATCACTGGCGATGTGTCACTCTGTGGCATCATTCCAGATGGGCCAGTAATCAAGGAAGGATATCCGTACACTGAAAATCAAGCTCCCAAGACAAGCCTTGATGCCTGATTAAACATTGTGTGAATAAATTATAAGGAGCTTAATTTTCAGTGTGCAGGCATCCTCCCTTTTTGTGGCTGCCTTATTGTGCATCTCAGCCTAATTCAGGTTCTGTGTGCACACACCATCATGTCTTTTCTGTCAGTGAAATCATGCTCAGCACTAAAACTATTTGACAACTGATGGGCTCAAGAGAACACACCTTGCCAGACTGTGCGCTGACCAGTGAGAAATTATTGCTTTTCCATTTCTCACTTCCCTCTGAGTCTTGGATATCTGGGACTTGGCACTAGTTTAGCTCTTTAAAGGCACACTCCTCCATTTTCATTCAGAGTGCCTGTATGTTTGAGGCAAATAGTACACAACCACAGCAAGCAGCCCCCTTGGTCGCCTTTGCCCTTCCTACCCTCATTTAAAGTTGCAGTACTTTGTTTGGGCAAAAAGTTTAGATTCAGGGGGCGCTGTTTTTCCATTTGACCAAAATTGAGGAGTGTGCCTTTAAATGGTCCTTAAAATAGTAATTACAGAGCAGAAGAACATAATGTAGCTCAGTGATTACTTGATTTTTTTCAAAGAACAAAAGATCAAGGAAGCCAAATGTATCTGTATGGACATATGTCTTTACATATGAACACTGTTATTTTCAATGCATGGACTGCAGCAGACAGCAATTTATGGCCTTACCAGTTGTGCTTGACTCATATGTCACATATTGAGAATGTGTGAAACAGAGACAGAAGAGATCAGCCTTTAACAAATAATTGGCCAATTCATTCAATGCTAAAGTAAAAAAAATCAAACTACAATTGACAAAATATCCACATGACATCTCGTCAGGCTTGATAAGTTGTCATATTACCCGAGTACTTTGAAGTGGAATGACAAATTTAATAAATGATATGGCTTTTATTGAATTGAATTCTTTCTGTTTTGTGCTGGAATCTAAAATGCACCCACACATCCGCCTAGACTTGCTGGAGCTGTGTCCACCTTTCCCAACTGCTGACTCAGCAGGTTTAGTAAAAGGGGCTTTTGTGGTAATCAAACCTGTGAGATTAAAAACTAAAAAAATAAATGTACTCTTGTCCTGCTGCTGTAAAACAATGTACATTCATACAGGGATACAGGCATTTGAACAACAACAGAGAAAAACATTTCTGTCAAAATAAAACTAGGCTGTACTGGATAACTGATTCTTTTACTTAGGTAGCATTCACACAGGATCCGACAAGCGTTTTGCATCGCTGTCCGGCAAAGTGGGTGTGTCACTACATGGCCCACATGTCTGCTGTCTGTCTGTCTGATCTGATCGATGGCTTACGTGGCTGGCCATCAGAGTGTGACGTCTGATGTTCCAGCAAAAGCCGAATCCAGCTCAACTTCTCTCCAGACGGCCCGCTACGTTTTTTGGTGGATCACCCTGCAGCACACACTGCAGGCACCCGGTGGAGCTCTGCCAGACTACGTGTGTTTCTGCTGGATTCTGTGTGAATGACCCCTTAGCCTTGCATCGGGTGTACCGACAAACACACTGACTCTGGCTCTTACACAGATGAAGTGTGTAACCAATCCCTTTAGGAGCACAAAGGTGAAGAATTACAATTTACCTGCAAAGTGAGGACACACAGTTGGATTCTCTTAGGTTTGGACTCAGGCTTAGACTCTACCTCCGGACCACCTGTGACTCCGGACACCTGTGGCTGCTGGCACAGGTCAGCTGATTGAGAAAGAGGTTTGCACAGATGTCAGGTGTGTTCAAATCAGTCTGGTAGGATCATGATTAGAGTATATGTATAATTCTGTGTGTGACTGTGAATGTGTTCAGTCACTGGGATGCAGTACCTTTCTGCTGTCTGGCTGCCTTCGCTACATGTTTCATCACCACACCTTCTAAGCCCTTTTTGATTAGCGTGGGTGAAGCAGAGACTAAACTCAGCTCCTCCCAGCTCTCAGCCATCTTCTGCTCCACCTTTTCTTCCTCAGCGGCACGGCCGGCACGCTCTATCAGCTAAACACAAACACCCACAGTAAGTCAGACACACAAGAAAAAGCAGATAATGCACTGCATCTCATGTGAACATCAAGTACACAAAATGACATAAAGCTACACTCACCCGTTTGACTGCTAGCGTAGCAATGCCGAGCACTGCAGCCCCACCAACGCCCAGAACCAACCGGGCATTCGACAGCAGGAAGTCAATCACCATCGCAATGCCATCCTCGCCTCGCCTCCTGCTGCTGTGGAAGTCCATCGCTTCCCTTTTTGTGGTCAGCCTTGGGAAAGAGAAATGGGCATATTTAGGGGAGCAAAGTAAATTGGATGCAACACAAAATAAGAAAATGCACTTTGGTGGTTAATGCAACAGTTGCCTAACTACAGTTCTCTTTCCGTAGAGTGCATAAAAATGCTATTAGCTCACTTCCCAGTGAGAAGTTAAGAATCCACCTCATAATGACTCACACTCATATGGGAACATGCAAATATGTTTACATACTAACCTAACTTGAATACACCCTCCACCACCACCCAGCCACAGACATTGATTTACATGCCACTTGGCCCATAAAAGATAACATGTTCAAGGGATTTCTGGGTAAGCTGAAATCAGGCCATTGCTGTGGGTTTGTACATTCATTCCACCAAGTCCCAAGTAATTTGATTTGAACTGATATGAATTTCTGGAGCAGACGTTTGACACGGAGATATAAATACACTTTCGTTCTCTGCGAAACTACACTTGAGTTCTGGCTTGGTGATATTTATCCATTAGCACCAGAGATCCAGAAATAGCCGTAGAATAGCCGTTCAACCTGGACCATGCTCCTTTTTCACTGCCAGAGGTGCGTGGTCCCAAGGACGGAGACTTCACCCTATTTATAGACGCAATGCATGGGTCACATTCGCCTGATCAAATATATAGCAGCCAGCCAAAGCACGCAGAGCATTACACACGTCTGCAGCACGTACAGTACAACACCGTTTCGTTTACTTAAATTACTGTACGACCAGGCGAGACGCGCTCAGAGATTGACTAAGGTTAAGTAACAGCGTTTAGCATTTGGGTGGCAATCTCAAATATAATCTGGAATCAGCTGTTCAAACACATCGGACGGTCATGTCATTATCGTGCACCATGCTGCTGTTGTTTCTGTTGTTGATCTTATGGGTAAGGAATGGGCTGACTCCTGATTAAAGGCCTCTGACCAACTGTGGGACTGTTGAGTTGACGTTAGCTACGTTAACGCCGTGACATTATGATAATAGCGAGGCGGCGTCACGGTACGAGAGGCTATCTGTTCGGTAAAACTTTACACACCACATTAACCATTTTATAATATTCATGTCTCGGTCTCGGTGCAAACAGGATGGCAAACAATAGTGACTTCTTTTAGCATTAGCTAGTTACTATTTAGTAAAGCTAGCTAGCTAAGTTAGCTCGATGGCCAGTTCTGTGTCGCTATCTAATGAGCTGCCCCACCACTGTATTATCACAGTTACACAACAGCTAACTGCCAGTGTTTAACTGTACTTACCACTCAACGAGGGGAGGAATATAATAATCTGACACGGAACCATTGAATTATATGCGTCAATGTCCCTCAACAACACTAACTACCAAGTGTCACCTGCGACTGACCAGCTAGCTGACAGCGACTGGCTGGCGCACCGGGACGTCAGCGTTACAGAACATTGATTGACATGTTGGCCATCCAATAGGAAGAGTGATTGCTTCTGACGTAGATGCAGGCTTGTCTGTGGTTTGGGTTTCCAACAACAAAACAAAACAAAACAAAGCAAAGCAAAACAAAACATATGTTTAGGAAAATCTTCACATTTCTACATAATTTAGTTAACTCCTATGAGATTTCTGTATTGCCCATTCATCTTGTTATATCTTTATTTTCTATTTATTCGGGCATGTATTTTTTTTTAACATCCCTTCTTTACTGTTTTATTATATCATGTTTCACATCAGTTTCGTTTTTCAGGTCTTTACAAACCTTAGTGTTTTAGAGCCAATTTACAGAGAAAAAAGAAAGAAAGAAAGAAAGAAAGAAAGACCTATATAACTTACAAGAGGAGGCAGTCATATAATTTGAGAATGTGTAAAAAAGAGAGCCAGACTTAACTAATAATTAGCCGATCTGAAGTGGAGAAAAAACACAGACTATTGGCTAAACTACAGCTGACAAAATATCCATATGATCCTCAGACCGGCCAGTGGTCATTTGTCAAGATGAACTTTGTTCTACCTCTCCACAGCCTATCTCTATTTGGATTGTCACGGCAATACATACCTTGTAGTGACTCTATAAAAATTAAATACATATTCATATTATCTTCAGTGTTTTAATCAGCTTGAATGTGAGCCCTGTGAAGGTACATGCAAAATTAGCTTTGAATCTTGTATTTTTTAAGCAATGACTCTGTGATGAAGTTATTGATTTGTCCTGTCAGCCAAAGGCTTGGGTGACATCATCAGTAGGGAAGTGAGGGTAACCACTGCTCACTGGACTCAGTCTACTCTTAGGTCCAGGCAACTTATCTGAGAAAGGAGGAATGGCTCTGTCTAATACTGTGGCCAACCACTTGGTTATCTTTGGTGGTTTATCAACTTGAATTCATTTGACTTATCAGTTAATACTGGCATTGTCCAAATAAGCCAAGAGCTCATGAACTGTGAGAAATATCTTTACGCTAGACAGGCCAAGCAAATATGCACAAATTACAGTGATCAGAAAACCTGAGTAAGATTTAGGATGGGTACCTATTTTAACTGGATGAAAATAGTGCTCTCAGTAAACTGACTGGCATTCCTGTGTGCATTTTTTTCCATATACCTAAGCTGGCAGCAGGGTTGAAGCATGACCCCCTCCACTATTTGAGCTTTATTTAATTGGTGTGTGAACAGCCATAAATTATGACCCCATCAACATGAAGCCATCTGATGTACCTACTGCCACTAGGTCTTCTGTCACTTTCCTATTCACTGTCAGCAGAACAGATTGAGGATTTGTTTCATCTACTGGTTTGTTTTTAATCTTTTACAAGGCATTTCCTGTTCACATATCTAGACTAAACTTTGGCTTACACAGCTATAAAATTCTCCCTGTTTTTAAGATGATGTTTCCCCTTCAAAGTATGCTATTCAAGCTATTGTTTACTACTGCGTATTTCCAGACTTCATTATCACACATTGGCCAAGTCTGACCAATGTGTGACTGGGGGCAAGAAAGAAATTAGGCTGTTTACACAATGAAATGATAAGATTAATCTGTAAAATTGAAGAATTGAGGCTGTTGCTCAAGTCACTTTTTGAACTGACCCACATATCCAATTTCAATTTTGAAAAATTATATTTAATATTTTCCTGTTGGGAAAGCGATAAAAAAAAAATCCATTCTGTTTCACTAAGGAAAAGAAACTGCACTGAAATGGGACTGTAAAAAGGCCTTACTGAATTGTATAAATACCCCATACAACATTAGCTTATTTGATACAGCACATTGTCTTTGTACCAACAGGGTGTGCCACACAGATGAATCAAATTCAAATAGATCAGGGCTGTTTACACACCTGACAGTTGCTGCATCTCAAACTGAACAAAGGAGGCTTAAGTGAACAAGAATGATATGGGATGGCACAATACAGGTATGGATCAGAACTGTATATGTGAAAAAGGTACATATTTCTTTCTGCACAAAAGTTCCTCCAGTCAAAGTCTATACAAACGTATTGTACAATATAACAAGTTACATTACAGTTTCAGGTTTTTCTTTTTGTACAAGTCCATACATACATCTTTCTTTTAGTTCTTAAGGTCTGTACATCTTGGTTACAAAAAATACATGCCATTTTGATTTCTATGAAAACAGAAAAGGGAAATGTTTAACTTGGAAAACTGAACAGTTTAACAACAAAGGAGAGCTGTAATAATTAACATGCTGATCAACAATGTAGAGCAGAGACACTGATGTCGTCCACCAGAAACAACCAACCAAACCAATCCAGACTCAAATCAAAAGACAGATAACATGATGATTGTGCTCCTCATGGTAGAGTAAAATGGGAGCGAAAAAGTCATGATTGATCAGAGATGTTAATTTTTTAAGTGTAATGAATAAAGAACTGGTATGTGTATATGTGTGTGTGTGTGTGTGTGTACATCATCAAGTGTTTAGTGACGTCTCATTTTGACTTTCCGTCCCGAACTTTCTCGGTGTTTGTCATAATCCTGGCCACGCCTCCAGTAATTCTCCGAGCTGTTGCTATGACGACGGTGTCGGGAGAGGGATGGGTGTCTGTTCTCCTCCTTATCCATCTCTAGAACCCTTGGTCTGGTGGAGGGACACAGAGAGAGTGTGCCAGCCCCATTGGGACCGTTGGTTAAATATTGCATCATTATTGTGTGCTCAACATGCCTCTCACATGGAAAGCAGAAGAATGCAGTTAGTTTAAGCTGTAACCTTTGTGTGTGTGTGTGTGTGTGTGTGTGTGTACATACCTGTGTGCAGCATCAGGGTCTGCTCTACGATGGGAGCGTTTGGCTTTCAGGGGAGCAGGTCTTTCTGTGGGAGAGGAGCTCAAAGGACTGTCAGTATCCAGACGGGGGGCATCAGGTCTGGTCCTGATGAAGAGGAGCAGCAACCGTGGAAACATACAGGGATCAGTTGATGCTTTGCAAAAAGTAAAGGTTATTTATGAAATGACAGCATATCGACTCACTTCCGAAGGATGATGACCGCACGCCTCTCCTTGATGTCTTGGGGTCGGATGCAGTGGGTGATGTCATCTGCAGCGTAGCCACTGGGAAAGGAAGAGATGCTGTCATTGACCCAGCAACACAAGACCTGTAATGTGTGATTCAACCAGCACATGACGGCAACCATAACAACCATAGTCTTCCTCATACCTGAGCACTGTGACGCTCCCTCTCCTCACTGGCAAGACAAGCACTGGCTCCGACACACGAATTGGTTTGAACTGGAAGCGGCAGCCAAAGCAGAGCGCACTGTCACTGAAGAACGACACCGACACAATGGGCCGTGCAAAGATGTGGAGCGGGTCGACGTGTGACACGATGCAGCCTCCTGGTTGGTAGTCGTTGATCACTGCACTGTTAACAAAGCCTTCTGGGATCACTCCATCAGACACCAGCCGCTTGATCACCAGCTCGTGCACCCAACCTGGGATCTCGTCGACCTCTCCTTTGCGGTACAGCCGCTCCTGGCCCGGTCCACGTTTCTCCAGCTGGGCTCCATAAGTGTATCCCTCTCCAAAAAAGTATTTGTTCCTGAGGGGTGCCCTGTCCACAGTGTGCTCACGGTACAGTCCAGCCTCTCCCTTTGCAACCACCTCATCAATCTTCTCCTCAATGCGGGCACACTCCTCCGGGGAGAATATGCTCTTCTGCATGATGCCACTCTTGACCCGGCGGGCCTCTTGCTCCCGGGGCTCCCCGTTGTCATCACTGTGATCGAACTCGTCATCCTCTGACTCCCGGAACTTGCGCTTTCGACTTTTCCTGCTGCCATTTGTGCCGTCCGCATATTTATTCTTATACTCGTCTCTGTGTGGAGTCATGGATTTCAGCTTCTCCCTCAAGTCTGAGTATCCGCTGGCTGCCATGTCATTCAAAACAAATACACTAGGCCGTAATGAGACTAGCCAAGTTAGCGAACACACATGTATGTCAGCGCTGCATTTCAGCACGGCGGCTTGCAGCGGTCTGTTCAATAAACAAGGAGTTTCTGGTGATGATGGATGTTGGTGTCGTTAGCTTGGAGGAGCAGTCATTCACTGCGCTGGCAGCAAAGAACAGAAACAAACCCGTAGCTAACAGCGGCTAACTTGCTCGACTGCTCCGTCTGAGCACTTAAGACGTAGTCCGGTGTGTATCCAAGCAAACTGGACAGCTGGACAGCCACCGCAGGAACACTTAAAACGAGATATCAAAACTGTAATGAACGTTACGACACCACACAGCCAGGACGAGGCTAACGCTGCCGTTAGCTAGCTGGGCTACTTTGCTAGTTAGCTAGCTAAACTAGCCTGGCTCGGTCTGTCTACCGCCGCCTGCAGAAATGGACAAACCACGCAACAGCATTTCACATGTTAGCGCTGAATCCCAAACCTCGGCGACCAAGAAACGCGTCCTCACTGAACCTCAAGGCGTCGGGAAAAGACACAAATTCATGCAAACTGAGAGGCAGTTTACAATATCATGACCCGTCCCCAATAAGGCTGAAAATAAACTCGTGTAACCTGCCAGCTGTCTGCGCATGCGCACGGCAACCTGTCACTATGGGGCGGGACTATCACGTTTCCTGGACGTTCATAGGCCTGCCAAGCAAATCCAATTTGGGACAGGAGAGCACTCCACTCTTTCTAATTTTGTCCCACAAACTTCTGTTCCTTTTGACGTCCACACTGTGCACTTTAAATTGTTTAAGAGGCCTCGTCGACTCCTCCCCTCTCATATTGCCACCTCTTTATATTAAATGTTTGCTTTCATCATTCATTTATCATTTCATCAGTCAACAATATAGAGCCCCTCTTTAAAACAGATGACTTTATTATAATAAAAATGTCCTTTACAAAATAAGCAAATAAGTACATTAACAACAGACGAAAATGACATTTGTTTACATCATTATGTCGTAAGCTTTACAAACTTTACAGTATCAATAAAAAATAAAAAATAAAAACTGCTCACACATCAGCTATAAAACTTTTAAGTAATAAGGTGTAATGTGCAGGCAACTATGGCCTGTGAAACCTTCCTCGCTGATCATAAAACAGTATTTCTATGGAGAAAACATTTTCAGCATGATCACTTAAAACTTAAGCATAAGTGCAATTATAAGGGTGTCAAGCTGTTCCAGTATTCCAAGGTTACATACTCTTATATACTAGTAGTGAAGTTTCAATTCATTCAGTTGCAGCGCCTATAATTAAATAAAAATGAAGTGAGACTGAGTTCAGGAGATTTTTTGCATTCACATAGTGTGTATAAGCTACACACAAGAAACACCTGAAGGCAAGAAGAGGTAGGTTATTTTGAGGGTGTTATGTGTGTGCACTGTGTGTGTGTGTGTGTGTGTGTGTGTGTGTGTTTGTGTGTGTGTGTGTGGATGGGAACAGGTCTTGACAACCAGGAGGTGATGTGCAGTAACTGAAAATACAGGAGCGAGTC